>JAGFMF010011395.1:6557984-6634141 GCA_019455555.1 Galemys pyrenaicus | reverse complement strand
CCCCCCCCTGGCCGGCAGCAGGGATCGAACTTGTGCTGCAGTGGCTGCGATTTGCTTCGTAGTGCATTGCTTAACCCACTGCGCCACCAGGGGAGGCCCGTGGAGTGGGAACATCTTACGTTGGGTCTTGAGCCTTCCTCCCATCAGGCCACTTCTACATGGTGAGGACCCTTCAGCTTCTCTCTCTCTTCTCTGTGCTGAGCATTTAGTGCCAGTCAGGTGATGTGCTGGGGTTTGCAAGCCTTCTTTGCAGAAGAAGTCTCCTCAAGTTTGCTCTTAGCCTGCCTATTTCCCCCTCTCCTTTCTGCCCTTTATTGACCACACTCAGTCAGAGCCCAGAGAGAGCATTGTCCCCTCACCTCCCTCGGTGGCTCAGTGCCTGCCCCGGAGTGGGCCCGGCCAGCTCTCAGCCCTTTGCTGGTTTGAGCAGTGTTAAACTAGCTATTCCATGCATCCAGCCCCATCACATTTGATGTGTGAAGGGATTTATTCAAGAGTGTTTAAAAATTGATCAATGTCTTCATTAAAATCCCCTACAGATGGTATAATGCTCATTAGATAGTTTCATGCCAATCAAGACAGAAAAAGCTCGGATTTATTTCATATTGTTCCAAACGAACCTGAGGCTCTCTGAATAAGCTGATGTGACTGACAGGGCGGTGGCAGCCCCAGAGCACCTTTGTTTTAATTATGCTGGATCTAGGGAGAAAGAAAAGATGATTAACTCCGTGACAAAATATTCTTGTTTTCCTTGTCAGGAGAGATTCTGCACGTGGCGGGTAGGGTAGGGGCGGGAAGAACCAAGGCACTGCAGCCTCAGTTCAATGCCACTTTAAATTTGGACGCCCTTGGCATGCCTCTTGGTCTGTAAAATTAGAGCACAAGAGAATAGATGACTATCAAAAAGTGATCCTAGAGAATGCAGTTTGCTGAATTTTAGCCTGTCCATCAGCCTAAGGTTTGTTTCAATTCTAAAGACCCACCTCATTGTAGTGTTGCTTTTCTTTTATCAATTAATACATGCTACCTAACAAATCAGTACATAATTCAGTGGATTAGAATAAGTAAGCTGTTGGGCCTTCCTGATAGCGCAGTGGATTAAGCAACGCATTATGAAGCAAACCGCAGTCACTGCAGCACGACGCAGGCCAGGGAGGGGACCCACATGGCACAGCAGATCTCTTCTCCCTCGCCCGCTGCTCCCCTCAGCTGTGTGCTTCAGTCAGCCTGCCTGTTCTGCTCCCTACTCTGTCTCTGGTGAATCCTCTCACCTCCCTGGACTCTGGCCTGTACCCCAGCTCTTGTGTGCATAAATAAACAGATCTTTAAAAAAAAAAGAATAAGTAAGCTGTTGTTATTGTTGTTATTACTAGTCAGGTATCTTTGGCCAGCTGTGGACTGATTGGTCGGCCTAGAATGATCTCCTTTGTATGTTTGATAGTTGGCTGGCTCTTGGCTGAGTTGGTGAAATTGACTGCTCATGGGCCTCCCATCTCCCAGGAACCCACTCAGGTCTGATAGCCTAATAATCCACTGCCCCCTCCAAATATGGCTGTGCCTAATGCCTAGAACCACCTTACGTAGTGAAAAAGACTCTACATATGTGATTCATGTAGGACTCTTGAGATGGGCACATCGTCCTGACTTACTTGAGAGTTACAAAAGCCTTTGTAGAGGGAGATAGGAGGACCAGAGTCATAGAGAGAGAAGATGGAAGGATGAAAGCAGAGATCAGAGAAGAAAGAAGGTGCCACAGCGCAGGCTTTGAGATGGAGGACAATCCGGCAGTCAAGAAAGTCCAGCCTCGAGAAACTGGAAAGGGCAAGGCAATAGATTCTCCTCTAGAGCCTCTAGAAGGATCACAGCCTCTGGGCCCATTTTAAACTTCTGAACTGTAAGAGAATACATGAGCATTTCTAGAAGCCACAAAGTCTGAGGTGTAGCAAATCTGCTACAGTAGCAGTAGGAAACCAGCATACTTGGACTTGCTGAAGAGTTGGTTGTTGGATTCCAAGGAATCACACTTCGGGGTTGGCATATGGTTCCTTCGTCCATGTCCTATTGGCCAAAAATATCACAAGGCCTCTCCAAACCCAAGGGCTAGAGAAATAGACCCCACCCCTCAGTGGATCCTGTTTCAATCGCCTCTTGGTGGGGAGAGTTGTAACGTCACCTTGCTAGTGGTGCGCAGACAAGAGCATTAAGGAATTAGGACCAGTTTTGGTTTTTGCAATCTGTCGTCACCATGCCCCTCATAAAGTGACAAAGGATATTCTTTTTTGTTTTTTAATATAATTTTTTTTAATTTACACATAATTGGCATCAGTTGTAATCCCCATGTATTCCCCATCACCGTAACACCAGTGCACCATCACCTCAGTCCCCCGTGCTCCCGTCTGCCCTCCACCCTTCCCCTCTTCCCTCCCCACCAAGTGTCCCCAGTTTGTCCTTGTCTTTTCATTTTTGGTTTTTGTTTCGACAAAGGATATTCTGAAGCGAAGTCTGACCCTGGTTTCTCTTTCCAGGAGCACAGACAACATGAGCATCTGGACCTCAGGCGCTGAGATCTTCTCAAATCTCTGGGTGATGTATGTGTCTCCGAGAAGTGCTGGGTGGATGGACCTGATCCAGCACTTGGGAGTCTGCTGTGTTGTTGCTTCCATTTCATCAGGCCTCCTCGCCGTGGCCTTCCATTGGTTTCTGTCCTCGTTCTGCGTCTTTGCCATCTCCTGGGTGGTCATATGTGTCCTGCTGTGTGGCTCCAAGCATGCTCGGTGCTTCCTTCTGCTCTTCTTCCTCTCTTGCGGCCTGCGGAAAGGCAGAAATGCTTTGATGGCTGCTGGCACGGGCATAGTCATCTTTGGACATGTGGAAAATATCTTTCACAACTTTAAAGGTCTCCTGGACAGTATGACTTGCAACCTAAGGGCCAAGAGTTTCTCTATACATTTACCACTTTTGAAAAAATATATTGAAGCCATTCAGTGGCTGTATGGCCTTACGACTCCGCGGAATCCATTTGAAGACGTTGTCTCTTGGAACAAGACCCTGGCCGTCTCTCTTTCCAGAACCCAAGCCCTGGAGTCACAGCTCAATGACACCAGAGGCAGGGTCCTGGGAGTCCTGTACCAGCTGGTGACGGACATGGAGCGGCTCTCCACCCTGGGCCGGCAGCTCCTCACCCTCACAGGCCTTCTGCTGCTCCTGCTTGGCACTGGCCTCTTCATGAAGCAGTTTTTGGACCCACGTGGTTGGAAGTTAAAGAACATCTACATTACCAGACTATTTGTTCAGTTTGATGAAAAGGAGAGGCTTGGAGAGAGGCCCTGCGTCCTCCCACTGACTAAGAAGGAAAGGAAGAAGTATGTTATCATCCCATCTTTCTGGCCGACTCCTAAAGAAAGGAAAAAGCTGGGACTGTTTTTCTTCCCCATCCTAACACATCTCTGCATCTGGGTGCTGTTTGCAGCCATCGATTATCTGCTGTATCGACTCATTTTCTCAGTGAGCAAACATTTCGAAAGCTTGCCAGGGATTGAGGTTCACTTGACACTGCACAGAGAGGTAGGCACTCACAGGCCTTTCCCGGGGGCATCCTGACTATTTGCTCTTTTGTCTCGCAAAGGATCATGCAGCTCTCACGGCACGGCCATGCTCACCTTTGGATCCCCACATGCATGGCCCAGTACCTGACCCATAGAAGAAGCCTGGTGATGGCTGGTTGAATTGAAGTCCCAGGGTTAGAGTATGACATTCTGAAAATCTTTGGTCACTGTATTCATTTCCTGGGTGATTCAGGGATGAGAAGTCTGAGATCGCTGTTGGGGGGCTGACATCAGGAGGTATTTGTCGGGCCAACACCTCCTTCCATGAGGACGGAATCCACCCTTTGCTTCTTCCAGAGTCTGGTGGCTGGCATCATCACTTGGCTGGTGACACCATCACTCCATCTTTGCTTCTGTCCTCACGCTACCTTCTCACTGGCGAATGTAAAATCTTGCTCTGCCTCCTGTTCAAAAGTGTAGCCACGTGAGCAATCCCCAGGGCAATTTCTCCCTCTCAAGATCCTAAACTGGCTCACATCCTCAAAGATCTTCCCCTCCCCCCAAATAAAGTAGCATTAACAGGCTTCAGAGGTTAGGATATTCTATCTTGGTGGGAGATGGCGACATTTTTCAGCTTCCCACATTCAGTATACACTGGAACATGCAAAGTGGTATCTCTGGCGTGGAATACCAAGTTGCTTCTCAAGCAGGAGTCTCAGGCATGAACCGAAGAAGCCAGATTTAGGGCTCTTAGGGCCTCACACACAGGCAAGTAGATGCTGAGCACCTTCTGTGACATCTGCTTTTCCATGCGTCCTAGGTCTTATCAAACATGAGAAGCTCCCGATGCAGCAGTGGAGTGTTGGGCAGATGGTTATTGAAAAAGGTTCTTAGGCAACCAAATAATATAGCTGGTGCTCATCCTCATCAACCCCACCCCCTAAAAATGGAGCCAGCTAACTTTTGGGTTCTAGACAGCTCTGGTCACTGGTTTTGATCTTGTATGTGTTAAAGATTTCCCAGAGTCAATGTAGTATCTCAGGTCTTGATTTACACATATTTTATTTTAAACAGAAGAGTGTCTTTAATAAGCTCTCCACGTGACTTCAGAGGAGGTGGTCCACAGACCATACTCGGAGGAACTCTGGCTCAGGGACTGGAAAGCAAGGACCTTTGGGACCAGAGATCCTCGGCTGTAGCTGCACTGACCAAGGAAGCAGACGATTCCAGTACTTCTCTCTGGTCCCCAGGGACTCAGCTGTAACTAGCCTTGGGTGAAGAGGTTTTAAAAACTCCCCAAATGATTTTAATAAGAGGCCAAGATTAAGAACCAATCTTCTAAACCCATCACCCAAAGAGGAGACTGTAGTGTAATCCCTAAACGTTGTTAGCCGGATCTATAAAAATATATTTTTTTAAAAATTTATTTATTTATGCACACAAGAGCCGGGGTACAGGCCAGAGTCCAGGGAGGTGAGAGGATTTACCAGAGACAGAGTGGGGAGCAGAACAGGCAGACTGACCGAAACACACTGCTGAGGGGAGCAGCGGGTGAGGCAGGAGAGGTCTGCTGTGCCATGTGGGTCCCCTCCCAGGCCGGCAGCAGGAATCGAACTTGTGCAGCAGTGGCTGCTGTTTGCTTCACAGCGCGTTGCTTAACCCACAGCACCACAGGGAGGCCCTGGATCTATAAAAATATTAATCAGCCAAGTCACTGTTTCTCTGAGTCAGAGCCTCCTGAGCCTCAGGAAGTCTGCCTTTCTCTCCTCCCCTCTCTCCTCTCTGAGCCAACAGTGAGGATGTTGTTTTCATTTGCTCCATCTTCTCTGTCTCCATTTTTCCCTGTGGTAATTTGTGAAGACATGGATATTTCAGAGGCTCTGGATATAGTTAGATGCTTGTCCTTTTTTTTTTTTTCTTTCCTTTTTCTGAACCCAGAGATTGTGAAGCTGGACAGATAGGACATATGTGGGGTGTGTGTGTGTGTGTGTGTGTGTGTGAACGTTTGTGTGTGTCTTGCACCTGGGATGGAGTATGTCTTGCACCTGACCCGACCGGTGAAAATACTAATACCCTTTCCCACATCTCTGATTTTCATCACTGAGCTACAATGGGCTGTGCTGTCTGATGCAGAAAGGGTGCCTAGAAACCCCACTTTCCTATCTCTCCTGCTGTACCCACACTCTCGCTCTCTTTTTCTTCGGGCTCAGCAGGTACCATCGGCTCCAGCCCCTCCTCATCCTGGACTGCTTCTCAGAGTTCATTACTCTGCTTCCTCTGAAGAATTCAGTTAATTACAAAACCCTGTTGCTCTGGATATCTGGAATAGAGTGGGTAATGGAAGCAGTGTTTCAAATGAAGGCCAAACAAGGAGACTCCAGGGGGAGACTCCTGGTCTGCTCTTAGCTTGCCCTCTCCTTTTTACCCCTTTATTTTTCTTCCCTATATTTCTCTCTCAGCCAACACCCACACTTATTTTGTGAATACTCACAGCTATAGATGGAGGAGGGAGTGGGGGGGAAGTAAGTTCTGATTCCCAAAAAATAATGTCTAAGAACTTTCTAATGCCAACGTCTTGACAAATACAGTCTGGGTGTGACTGGAGATGGGGGGAGTGGTGCAGAAATGTCTAGAAGGTGATGGATGCCTCTGAGGACTCACTTCCTGGTGGGGGAGGCTCTGCTCACACTCAGGCGACAGCAGGTGGTGGGTGCTAGGAACAGATGTGAGCACGAGCCTGCTGTGCAGTCTCCTCTCTGCGCTTCTCCTGCCTCGCCTGGGAGACTGTGTCACCGGAGCTGGCTCCTCGTGACCAGCTGTGCCCTGCCCTTAACCCAGGATGCCTGTGGGGGTCCCTGGTCTCTCTGTAGCTGCAGATTTACAAAGAAGTCAAGTTGGGAGAAAGTCACCACTTCAAGGTTTTGATAATATTGAGCTCCCATTTTCATGTGATTTCAAATAAAGATAGAAAGAAGGAGAATGAATTGAGCTAGCTGTCTGTGTCGGTGAGCTTTGTAAGTGAAAATCGCCGTAGTTGCTACTTACTGAGCAACTATGACGTGCACAGCACTTGGCTGCATTAACTTTGTAGGACTGGTTGACACCAGAGTGGGGCCTCTGTCCATTACTCAGTGTTGTCTTGGCAAATCATTAACGGAGGAGAGGTAAACACATTTAAAACATCAGGGGGCCGTTTAGTACATTGCTTGGTATTTTTGAAAGACTTCATTTGTCTCCCACATTACCCTCCACCAATCCCATACAAAAATGTTGACTCAACCTTTATGAAGCCCTGATTCCCAGCTGCAAAATCCCTAGTTAGATTCCTAGACTAAATAACTTCTTCCCAGATCGCACACCCGCTGCTTTCTTATTGCAGGATTTCTCATCACCGCTTCAATCGATGAGTTTGTTTTTTCAATAGTATTAAAAAGAGCACATGCTTTTGCTCTGGGGACCCAAATCTCTCTATTTAATTGTAATCGAACTGTCTTTTTAATAAAAGAAAAGGAGAGGCAACATAAAGGCTGGGCATGGCTTGGACACTGTGCTACAGAAATGACAGGCTTGACCTGACATTGCATAGAGGTCCCAGGTTTGGGGTTCCCAGATTCTTTACAGGTGTGAGGGGAGAGCCAAGGTGCACATTGTGTTCTGAGTGTGTTTGGGTTCTTTTTGAGAAATCATTTATCTCTTCCTGGCCCCAGGGTTCTAGGGTGCTGGGGCGATAATAACTTACTAAGTACTCCAGTCTGTAAGGTTAATGCTCCATCCCCAAGGTGCTTAATTTACACTGGGAGTAGTTTATTCACAGGCAGGATCTGGTCCATTAATTCCTGTTTTGCCAAATTAGAAAACAAATCCACTGAGAGATTAAATGACTTTCTCAGGTCAGAGAGAAAAAAGAGCTGAATCAGCATGAGCTTCTCTCACTGGAGGATGGACTGAGTGGCCCAATGTCATCTTCTGCCCCTATGGGTCAGTCTGCTATGGGCACTGCTTCTTAATCTTGCCTCCAAGCAGGTAGAATACAGCTCTGCTGGGCATGCAAGAGAGAAGAGAAATAAGATTTTACAAATAAGAAATCTACAAATAAGATTTTAGAATCACCTCCAGTAAATACTATTCTTAATATTTTTGCACTGAGAAGAATCCTTCCTCTCCCAGCTCTAGAAAATTGACTTATAACAAATTTAACGCCCCCAGACTTGTGACTTTACGGTCTGATGATAGGATATTTGTTAAGCTAGGGAAGATATGACTGAGTCTTAAGGGGCTTTGCTCCAAAAGTTTTATCCCCTTGGTGAGCTAAACCTCCTTTCATTAGCCCCACGTGCCCCAAAGTATAGAAACAGGTGTTCTATAAAAATAGATTATGTGGCCAAATTTCCTAGGAGAACCACTGGGTAAAGTTAAAGAGATTTCTCTGACTTTCTTTCAATAGTTTCCTGGGCATTGTGACTTTCTGAAGAAGGAACAGAGTAGACACACTTGCTTAATACTCTTCTCTCAAGGGAATCTATGTTTCTATGAACCCACTTTGGAAATCATTGTACTAGTTACAAATAAAACTTATTCCTTCCCCTTTGCTCTGGTTATAACACACAAAAGAAGCTGCAATAGTTCCATTAGCCAAAATTCCTAGTGTATTTGCAGATAAATGTTATGTGTTGCAGGGCAAGACTTGGGCATGAAAATGGCACAATCTCAATGATTTTATGCTTTCATTTTAGGAACAAGGAACTCAACACATCATCCACGATTCTTCCTTCAACATATCTCTGTTTGAACACAACTGTATCCTTAAACCAAAGCTCCTTCTGTCTAACACCTGGATTCTTCTCAGTGTCATTCTTGTGATGCTAATGATGCTAGGACTGTTATCCTCTATCCTGATGCAGCTTAAAATCCTGGTGTTGGCATCCTTCTACCCAAGCGTGGAGAGGAAGCACATCCAATACCTGCATGTGAAGCTACTGAACAAACGATCAAAGCAGTCAGTGGGAGAAGCAAAGCTGAATCTGAGTCTGCATTTCACCAAGGTAAGGCTAAGATGGGGGGACAGCCATCTGCTTTGAGTTTGAAGGGCAAGCAGAAAAAGAGACTTTCATAACATTCTTCAATTTTACATCAGCTTTGTATCCCCAGCAATATATAGGACATTGGGTGTGAGGGGGAATTAACAGATGTCCGTGGCTAAAGGCCTTAGCTTTGTGATTTAAATGTGCATCTACAGGGTTTTACAAGATACCCTTCACTGCAATGATTTCAAATGAGTGTGTTAAGTCATATCAGAGAGACTACAGAAAAGACCCCTGTAATGGCTACTAGTAAAGGACAATGCCCCCAAAGAGTTATTTATCTAGGACAAAGCAGTAACAGAGAAGGAAATAGCTACTATAACTTGCTAACCCCCAAAGAATTTGCTTTTCCCAGCGTTAAGAAAATGTTATAAATATGTGACATTTATATCTATATATATTTACGAATAATGGTTTCCACAGACATAAAATGAATACTTGTCAAGATTTTAATTAACTTATTGAAAAACAGTAAGAAATTCCAACCAAATCAACAAACAATTCAAAGCATACACACTTTCAAAGCATCATTGAGAACCCAACATGAATTTGCTTCATATATACAAAATTGGCTTCCTCCACAAGGATAAATTGGAGGATCAATTATACTCTATAAAGAGAAATTCATTTGCATGTCATGAGCAAGAGTCATTTGCATTGTTGCTATTATCAGTTATCTACAACTTAGAGAACCAGAAAATAACCCTCAGGGAGTGAGAGACTGAAATGACCCAAAGGATGACCTTTTCTGGCCATTTGAAAGTCATTTGCAATTTTTCTTGTGAGTACTAGTTGCACAATGAAAGTTTATGCCAGGGACGTTTGAAATGATTCTAATCTCATTCATCTATCCTTCTTTTCTCTTCAGATACACTTTTGGCTTCCAATCCTAAAAATGATTAGGAAGAAACAAATGGATATCACAAGTGAAGACCATTCCTGATAGACCCAGAGTAGCTCCTCCGCCACAATACCGCAACAGTCTCCTCAGTTCGTCTGCCCAGCTACAGAGAGCTTACATCCTCTTGCTTGATCACTGGAGATTTAGTTTGCAGGGTCAAACCACATTTCTCTCAGAGGGCCAAAGGGCTACCAGGTCAATGTCGTGTCATCTGCCTTCCAAACAAGGCACCTGATCTGGACTGTGTCTCAGTCTGACAGGACTACACCCAGGTCCCTCAAAGATGAGTCTCAGCTAGAGTATTCAAAACAAAACAAGAGAATTAGGAAAGATTAAGTCTCTAGTTCAGATGTCCGAGGAGAACATACATGTATAATGCCAATAAGATGCCTCTAAACTCAGCGCCAATTCTCTGTCTTTCTTTATATCTTTCAGAGTTATTCTCTGTACTACAGCTGTCCCTCTCCCCCCTGCCTCTTTATTCAGTAATTCTTTCTGAAACTCACTTCCAGCAGCTCCTGATCTCCCTTGACCACCATCTTGGCTACTACCCATGAATTTTCTGGGTTTCTTCAGTTTTCCTTATTCTAGAAAATCCTCCAACCTGGTGCTTAGAGAACACATGTATCAAAATCATATAACATACTTGTTAAAATGAGCACCTTGGGCCCCATTTACACTATATTCAATATAAACTCTACACTAAGGGGGACTATTTCCTTTATATTCAAAATACTGAGGAGGAAGAAAAACCTTGAATACTTATTCTATTATCTTTATAGTGCCATATGGAGAAATTTAACTCTTGATTGTGGAAAAGTTTCGAATTTACAAAAAAGTGTTACAATAGTACAGAGCTTCATTTACCCTTTATCCAGCATCCCCAAATATTAACATCTTATATAGTTATAGCATGATTATTACAGGCAGGTTAATAACATTTAAAAATGTATAATCTACATACATTTTATTGAATTTCTATCAATTGCCCACTAATACCCTTGTACCAGACCGGCCTTGATTTAATACAGGCTCCTAGAGTGCTTTTAGCTCTCATGGTTCCTTAGTTTTTGGGTTTTTTTAAGATTTTATTTATTTATACATACACAAGCTGGGGCACAGGCCAGAGGTGTGGGGGTTGAGAGGAGTCACCAGAGACAGAGTGGGGAACAGAACAGGCAGATGGACTGAAATAAACTGCAGAGAGGAGCAGCAAGCGAAGCGGGAGAGGTTGGGCGGGGGGGGGGGGGGGGGCCCCCTGNGGGGGGGGCACCATGGGGGTGCCCTCCCTGGCCAGGGATTGAACTCTCCTGTAGTGGCTGCGGAAGCTCCACAGTGCAGTGCTCAACCCTTGTGCCATTAGGGAGGCCGGTTTCTTGGTTTTGTCCAAACAGGAAGAGCTCCTTAGGTGTTTTTTTTTTTTTTTGGCCTTGACATGACTTTGAAGAGCATCAGACAATTATCTTACAAAATGCCCTTCTATCTAATGTTTCTTCATATGTAAACACAGATAATGTATTTTGGGCAAGAGTACTGTTCAGGTACATGATGTTGATACATTTCAGTACTGGTGAGTTTCCCTTCCATCACTAGGTTAATGTGGAGTCTGCCAGATTTCTCTACTGTAAAGTTACTTTTTTCCCCTTTGTAATTAATAACTATATTACAGAAAAATATTTTGAGATTTATTTCTGATGATATATTTACTCCCTAATTTCAGCATCCATGTATGTAAAAATTATTACTCTGGTGGGCAAATACTTATTTTTCTACTTTTATAGTATCATCTATATTTTTAATTGGAATTCTTTGTTTTAGACACCAGAGGGGACATTTTGTGCATATTGTTTCATTTGTGTTTCAGAACAACCTTGTGAGGCAGGTGTTCTGATTTCCATTTTATAGATCAGAAATCTCACCCTCAGGGAGGCTGGCCTGGGTGGGGCTTGGGCATTGACAAGTTTAAAATCACTAGGTGATGCCCACAGGCAGCCAACATTTCAGGAAGTTTTACAGAATTTCAGGTCTTTCAATTCAGGTCTTCACTGGTGAAATCTCTCCAAGGGAAGAGCTGCATTAGAAATGAATTCTGAGCCAATATTTCCTGAAGCGTGTTTGTTAGACCACTAGTCTTTTGATTGTTTCATATCTCCTTCCTTCCAACTTAAAGATTCACAAAGCATGTTGTCATTGTCCAAAAACAACTTAGAAATCTTTTTTTTAAAACGGTTTTTTTTAAGATTTATTTATTTTTTGCATACAAGAGCTGGGGTGCAGCCAGAGGTGCGGGGGAATGAGAGGATTCACCAGAGACTTAGTGGGGAACAGAACAGGCAGATGGACTGAGACACACTGCTGAGGGGAGCAGCGGGTGAGGCAGGAGAGGTCTGCTGCACCATGTGGGTCCCCTCCCTGGCCAGGGATTGAACTTGTGCTGCTGTGCCATGGATGCTTCACAGTGCAGTGCTCAACCTGCTGCGCCACCAACTTAGGAATCTTATATAAAGAAACCTGTTTCATTCGGAATTTCCCCCAAACTATTAAACCATGGAAGAATTTTGCCTTCAATAACTATTTATATCATCTAAGACCAGTCCTATAGTCGACCCATGAGTAAATGCTGATTGGTTCGTCATGACTTCCACCCAAAAAAGGATTTGAGAAGGTAAAAGTGCATTTGTAGTTGAGTTATTTAAGTATTCTGGTGATTTTCTTCTTTGCTGTATTTTCTAAACAAACAAATGTATATATCAACAAGGTAATAAAATGTGAATTTTTATACTCAATTTGCATTTATTCCTCCTACAGAGAGGGATTTGCTTCATATTAGCAAAGCAAATAATTAGCTGTTCAGTTTCAGAGGAAATTGGATGCCTTTGCCCTTCTAAGTCCTACGAATTAACTGATCTATGTATTTACCTAACAGCATCACCAACATCTCAGCAAACATTTGAGCAGAGAGGATAGAAGGTGCTGGTGAAACACAGTCAGTTTGTTGGTCTCTGAGAAATGGGAAGACAGCAGGTGCTTAGAAAACAAATACTACCTAGTGGCTTTTGGTAAGTGCCAAGGTGGTACCTATAGGGTCCCATGGCCAGGTTCTCTGCCCTCACCTCTTATGAATTTCCAGTTTAAACCTCTTCTCAATGAGAAGGATACTAGAAGTTTGGGAAAGGAGTCTTAACTTCCTTGAAGGTCCAAATACCTTTCTGAAGTAGGGTAATCTCTCGTTTCTGAGACTGTGACTTTTTTTTTTTAATAAAGATTTATTTATTTATGCATACAAGAACTGGAGTGTAAGTCAGAGGTGTGTGTGTGGGCTGGGGTGGGGGGTGGTGAGAGGATCCACCAGAAACATAATGGGGACCAGAACAGGCAGATCTACTGAAATATACTGTGGAGGAGAGCAGCAGGAGAGGCAGGAGAGGTCTGTGCACCATATGGGTCTCCTCCCTGTCCCGGGGATCGAACTCATGTTGCAGTGGTTGGCAATAGCTTGATAGTGCTGAGACTTTAACCCCTGCACCACCAGGGACATCTCAGACTGTGACTTTTAACCACTCACAAGACTTTTGGAGAGTGTCATGTCTGTTAGTTGTGCCTGCTCTTACCTTTACTCTGATGTGTTTGTCTCCATTGGGAGGACAGACTGGAAAGGTGGTGCTGTCACAAAAGGCAGTTCTAATCTTGAAAACAAGATTTAGGCATGCTTGTTATGACCAGTCTAACTTGGGATATAAAATGCTTACTTAATTGCAGCTTATCCACTTTAGATTTAAATGAATGGCTAAATTTCTTGAGACATCTACTGTGAAACAGCTTTGTTAATCTTGTAGTGGGAGAAAGATACTGCCCAAAGCAATTTAATAGAACTTCCCTTTTCACCTCTAATTTTAAAGGTTTATAAAAGTAGATTGCATTATTGTTTAAGTCACTAATTTGTATCTCACAAATCCTAACTTGGTGGCCATATTTTGCTAGGGTCTTTCCAGTGTTATTCAGATGTTCTTGTCAACTCCATATCTGTTGTCAGTTGTCTTTCTCTTTGATAGTAAGAGTAATTCTAAACATCTTCATGGTAACAGATCCTTTCTATTGTTTGACTTGGGATGTTAAACTTTGCCTTTCTCTTTCTTGAATTTTCTGCCTACCACTTTTTCTGTTAGGATTTGATCAATCATAATTATAGTACATGATATGTTGAAGTCTTCTCATATCATCTACTTTTTGGCTGAATCAATTTAAGATATATATCCTAAGAGATAATATAATAATAACTAGCTTTCTCACCCACAGTGAATTATAGTAATTTCCAACAAATAACAAAGCTCACTAAGGTCAAGTACTTTATTTAACTCTATATTATTGGAAGACACAGGAACTGGTTTTAAAAATTAATGTGGGTTGAGTGTGGATATAGGCCTGTATTTAAAAACCTGTTCTATTATGTTAACATCACCTCCTACACAGTGGTGAGGAAAGATTTAAATTAACGGGTAAATGAGACCACTTAAATTTCAGGGTTCAAAGTCCCTCATGGTTGTATTGACAGTTTTATAAGTAAGAAAGGAAAGGGAGATGAGTAACAGGGTGAATGGGATAATATCCCTTATCATCTAAATTCCTGGCATATATTAACCTCACTCTGTGGTCAGAAAACAGAGGAAATCAGGGTTAGATCTGTGATTTGAGGAATTTATGCAAATAGTTCTGTTAAACATTAGTGACACCCATAGGGCAAGATCTTTTTTTTTTTTTAATCTCTCTGAACCTCTGTTTTCTTATTTACAAAGTAAGGCTTAAAGTAGCAATCTTATAACATATTTTGGAGAATTAAATGAGATGGCATATATAAAGTCTTCTCAAATTATATCAAGAAATGTTAGCTCTTTTTTTTTTTCTTTCTCATTTGGCTATTCCCTACCAAAACCTACTTTCTTCATCTTTTGACAGTAGGACCTGATATAAAAAGTAAAGACAAAAAGAAAGAATTTCAATTAGACTTCATCGGTAATAATAGGAACTGGCAAACTCTTTCTGTGAAAGAACAGATAGCAAATATTTTAGGCTTTGCAGTCACTTGATCTGTTTTACAATTCTTTTTCCACTGTAGAATAATGAAGGCAACCATGGACAACATGTGATTGAATGAGCGTGGATGTGTCTCAATAAAACTTTATTTGTAAAACAAGTGGCAAGCTGGATTTGGCCTGCCTGATAATATTGGTAGACTTTTTTAGAAATCCATGAAGTTGATGCCAGACATGTTGCAATGGTGACTCAATCACAAGGAAAATAGAAGAGTTAAAATCTCTCTTTACTGCTACCTAGCTGGTTGACTTAACAAAAGTTATTTCACTTTTCTGATATTGACTTACTCATTTATAAAGATGAAGAAACTGGGGTACAGAATCTCTGAAAAAACTGTCATCTCTCAAAATCTAGAATTCTTTGGGAGCCTGCAACCTCCTGAAGAGAATCACTAAGCATTTGATTTGTTTGTTCTTTCATGGTTGATCAATGAATCATAAAGAACAACAGAAGCTCTTGGGTCATCAGCATGATTTATTTGATGAAAAAGGGAAAAGATACCATTTGGTAAAAATAAATGTTATTTTCTCCGCAGATACAAAGAAGCAATCAAAATACTTATTAAATTCTAAATGTCACACGTAATTTCATATGGTTTCAAATTAGGCAGTGATGCCCATGGATAAAGACCTGAAAATTCAGTCTTGCTTTTTTCAAGAGAGAAATGCACTCACTCTAAAAGTGATTTATTAATTAGGAAGCAAAAGAAAATAATCAAAATTGTTTTTTCAAATGGAAACCATTGTGGAAGTCCACTTGTATGGAAACAATAAAGGTGCTATTTCTTGTAAGTAGAAATGCTGCTACGTACAAGAATATAATTAATACATTGTCTTAAAATGATGCAGTGAAAAGAAAAGTGTGTAATTAGAAATTAGGACTGGCTTCTAATTCTGGCTCTAATTTCTAATTACTACCAACTAGCTTGGCCAAGATGTGTTCTTCTTTTCAGTCAATTCAATCTCTCACAGAAAACATAAAACGATTCTCTGTAGAGCCCTCACTTGATATCAACATGGTTTCTGGTGTAATATTTCTATTAAACCTCACTGAAATCCATGAGGGAAGTTCTGCGTTATTACTGCTATTTTATAGATGAAGAAACCGAGGCAAGACAGGCCAACAATGTATTTTGGAAGCAATATTTGAATACAATTACTCTCTATTATGCAGCCTCAAAAAACATGGTTTACAGGTGTTACTCCCAGCTCAGAGTTCTGACTCCTAATGGCCTAGTGAGTTAAATCCCCCCACCTCCTGCCAAGACATTCAAGTTCCCCTCTCACATGACCTAAGTCTATTTATTTCCTCACCTTGCTCCTCACTTTTCTCCTTTGGTTAAAAAACTCTTCCTACCTGGCTCCCAGTGTATCAACTGCATTTCCCTTTACCCCTTTACTCTCCTGGACCTCCCCATTTGTAGAGCACTTCCGGATGTCTCCCCATTCATTTCCTCCAAATCCTCTGGAAGCAGGCACAGTGGGATGAAGGTGGGCGGGAGTTACATGAATGGGGCTTTGTTCTGGTTTTGTACAAATTCAACGTGGGAACTGGGAAGTGTCATTTAATCTCTCTTAACTTCAATTCCTTGATCAATTGAGTGATGGACTGAATTTAAATTTTTTAATCTTAGCAGCTATTCTTTCAAGCAGTAGCCCTCTCCTCTGATTAACTCTTTTGAACACCTATTCCCAACCCCACAAAGACATGGCTTCCCAGCTTGAATAGAAGGGGGTGGGTGGCCTGATGCCAGGGTCCCCTCCTCTCCTCCACCTTGGCCATTCTTGAGCCAGGGAGGGATCTGCATTGCAAAGCAGGAATACAGGAGACTAGCTTTAGTCATTTATGCACAACTTCCACAATTTTTTGACAAATTGGCATAGGTCATGCTTTATCATTTACCTCTCTGTTCTTTAAAACAACTCAGCATTTTTACTTAAACAAGTGCATTCTAAAAGGAAACTTTAAAATCATTGCAAATGGAAAAACAGTATCACTTTCCATAAATAGAAAGCAACATATATTATATGCATATCTATTATATGTTCTTTATTATATAAACAAATACATTATATACCAAGTATATATAATATGTAAACTTTAATTCTTCACACACACACAACACACACACACACACATTCGAACATACAGAGAGGAAGCAACATTATTGAATTATTACTCCTAGAAAGCTATTGTTATTGTGTTAACAGCTGACAGAAACTATGAAGGGGTTATCCCACTGAGAAGTAAGACATCTACTCATGCCAGTGGATAATTATAGACCACTGGTGCTTCTAGGTGATGTTTGTTCCCTGGTACCTCTGGCTTTCCTGGTTATGAAAAAAAAAAAAAAAAAAAAAGCCAAAGGGATACAGAGCCAGGGAAGTAGAGCACCAGCTGGAAAAAACTGGGCGTTGAGTCCCAGGGGGTCGGAACAGGACCAACCTGTCCCGCCCCCGCTGTGCAGTGGGAAGGGGTGCCTCCCAAGATCACTGAGCTCTCTGCTGACACTCTATCATGCCATTTAAAAATGTTTCCCCCAATAAAAATTATTTATTTATTAATGCAAGAACTTGGGTGTAGTTCAGAGGTGCGAAGGATGGAAGGAGTGAGGGGACTCACCAGAGACAGAGTGGGGAGCAGAACAGGCAGATGGACTGAAACACACTGCTGAGGGCAGCAGCGGGCAAGCCAGGGGAGGTCTGCTGTGCCATGTGGATTAACTCCTTAGCAGGGGATCGAACTCCGGCACAGCTTAGCTAGGTTAACTCCCTAGCAGGGGATGGACCTCAGTCTGGTAATAGCTTGATAGCACTGTGACTTAACCCCTGCATCACCAGGAAGACCCTCAACCCTGCCATTTTATGGGTTCTTGCCCATGAAGTATTGAGAACACTTTGCTCTCTTTCCTGATTGTTTTCCTCAAGAAAATACCTCTTCCTGGTGTAGGGATCTTTATACAAGTAGGAAAAAAAGCACTTTGCTGAAAAATCAGAATAATTTCATCTGCACTGAAAAACAGTCCTCCCTATATTCTGTAATGCAAAAAATAAAGCCACAGGATCACTTATTTAACTGAAATAAATGAATGACTTCTTCAATGCCTGTATTAACCAACCATGAAATCCTCGACAACTTTCAGAAAACTGTGGCCTGAATGTCCCAAGCCCACTCAGAACACTATTTATAAGAATGCCCATGTGCAGTAATCTTTACAGGTATTTTTTTTCTTCTCAAATGTTCTTTAGCCTGTGTAGCTGGCATTTATGCAATTCAGAGAGGCGTCTCAACAGGATTAGTCAGCAGCTAGTCCTCTGACGCAGCTTCTGTGATGTAGTTAAAAATAGGAAAGAGGATGTTTTGCCTAAGTCGTCACCATCATGCAGTATCAGAGAATTGACCAGTTTTTTTTTTTTGGTTTCCACATCCTGTTACTTTATCTAAAAATAGATGACAACTCTGTCCCTGAATTTTCGGACAAGACCTTTGCTTTTATGACCTGGGCTCTCTCTCTGGTCCTTCTCATCTCTGTTTCCTTTGCTCACTTTCCTTCACGCCCTGCCATTTACAATCCCAGCTCCCCACTGGGCTGGAGCTGCTACTTCATTTTCCATCCTGTGCCTGCACACTCAGGCCTACCGGGTCCAGGTAGATAATGACTGATGGAACTCGGCCAGGTAGATGGGGCAAACCAGCCTGAGCCGGGCCCGTCCAAAAGGCAGGCAGCTCAAATTCAATTTCTCACAGATCTAACAACTCCTCCCAGGGCAGTCAGGTACCCAGATATTTATAGGAACTTGCCTCATCCTTAAATGTTGGGATTTAATTCAAATTTTCATTTATAAATATGAAGTAAAGGTCAAACCATGAGCTTGAGACTGTGCCTTTGTACCATACACGCTCCTTTGGGAAGTGTGTGCTCCCAGCTGCAGGCAGAGGTCTATGAAAGCTCCTCCCTCAGGTCTCAACCCTCCCACTTTCTCCAGTTCTTGATTTCCAGTGTGGGAAGAGTGCAGGACCATGACAGCGGGCCTGGATTCTGAGTCTGACTTTAGCCTGCATACGCCACAGAACTGTGGCTGGGTGGTGTCACCATTCAGGGCAGCGGTTCTTGTGTGTAAAAGGTGCCACTTACTTGACTCAGACTGTGGGTCTGACAGGTCCTCATCTTGCCCTCTTTCTTGCCCTTCTTGATCTCAAAGATCAGTTTCCTCCACTGTCCATAACCCAAATAGTTCTTATTTTTCTCAATGGAAGAATCGGTTTTATCTGTAATTCTGCTCAATAATTTTACTCTTACGTATTTTCCCTATGCTGTCTATCGTGTCCTCACCAAACCACTGCATTTGCTTCTATCCAACTCCAGCTTCCCCATCAGCTCTTAGCTCTAGGACTCTTGTCCAAGAACAAAACAAAAGGATAATTTAACAAACAGCTTGTTGAGAACATTTTCTGGAAGAAAATTTGCCATGGTCATTTATCATTCCCATTACTTATCACATCCAATCTCTCCCATCTGTCTTCGTAGGTTACTGAGTCAACTCAGGCAGTCATGTTTAATTCACTAGCTGAACTTGAGCAGAGGGTCTTGGAAGGCGTGCCTCATGGTCACAGTTACCAAATATCAGGAATATCAGGAATTCTAGAGGAGAGGCAAAGATTTAGGTAGTATCTCAAATATAAGTAAGCGTCTAATTTTTATAGTTAAAAGTGTTACCAGTGTCAGGGCATGGTGAACTCTCTCTCTTCTTCTTTCATACAAAAGCACAGCAAGTACTTTTAAAAAAAAAATTTATTTATGCATACAAGAGCTGGGGTACAGGCCAATCATGGGAGGTGAGAGGATTTACCAGAGACAGAATGGGGAGCAGAACTGGCAGGTGGACTGAAATACACTGCTGAGGGGAGCAGTGGGAAAGGCAGGAGAGGTCTGCTGCGCCATATGGGTCCCCTCCCTGGCCGGGGATCCAACGCTCGCTGCTGTTTGGTGGATGCTTCACAGTGTGGCACTCAACCCGCTGTGCCACCAGAGAGGCCCAACACAGCAAGTGTTTTCATCCAAGAAACGAACTGAGAAAATTCCCATTTATCCTTGACAAAGTCGAGCTTTGGAGGCAGAGCAAAATTCTAGAGATTCAGACCTCTTAAGCCGATTTAATTTTCTAGTTGGTAATGTGTTCATTTTCTAGGGCTGCTGTTACATCTTATTAAAAATTGGGTAACTTTAAACAACAGAAATGTGTTCTCTCACTGTTCTGGAGGATGGGAGCTGAATCCAAGGTGTGGGTAGTCATGTACCCTCCAGTATCTCTCTGTAAACATCAAGTCTCTTCTACCTTGTGGTCTCTGGCAATCTTTGCATTCCTTAGCCACCACAACTTCACTCCAGTTTCTGTCTGCATCTTTACATGAGTCTCCCTCCATATCCAATATTCTCCCCTCTAACAGGAACAGCAGTCATTGGATTAGAGCTCACCCTAATCCAGCATGGCCTCATTTTTATTGTATCATATCTGCAAAGACCCTATTCTAAATAAGGACACATTCACAGGGACTATGAATTAGAACTTGAATATATTTTTTTTTCAGGGACCACAATCAACCCAGTAAAATAAACAGTCTTTAAAGATGTTCCCTCACAAGAATTAATCCACATACAATAAACAGAACCAATTCCTTAAAAAATATCTATCTTGTGGTTGTAGCAGAATTGTAGTTAGGGTAAAGTTCACATCTCTGCTGGTGGACTTTATCTCTAAATGCAGGCATGAAAGGCATAGGGGAAATCAGAATTGAATTTTTTTAAAAACTTTATTTATTTTTGCATAGAAGAACTGGGGTGTAGACCAGAGATGCAGGTGGTGAGAGGATTCACTAGAGACAGAGTGGGGAACAGAACAGGTAGATCAACTGAAATACACTGCTGAGGGGGCCAGCAGGCAAGGCAGGAGAGGTCTGCTGTGCCATGTGGGTTAGGGCCTGCCCAGGATTGAACTTAGACCATACGGGTGATAGCTTTGAAACTTAACCCCTAGGCCACAGGGAGGCCCACCAGAACTGAATATTTGAGACACAGAGGAAAGTTGTTCTAAGGAAAATGGGAATTATACCTTAGCCACAGTAAATGACTTGTGATGTGGCAATTCAGTGAGCATTGAGAAAGGGTCCAGAGGGAAGACTTCAGCAATACATGGAACTGAGGTTTTATAAGAGATTTATGCAAAATATAGAAATTCATGTCACAGTTTATGGGAAGGAAGGGCGAGTGAGGAGCAGGATGAGCTACTGGATCAAGGACAAGTGTCTTCACTCTAGCTACAGGTGCCAACAGCAGTGAAATTCCACCTTGGAAAGAAGATATGAGTGGATTGCTTCTTGGAAATCTTGCAAGTTTACAAGAGAGAATAGTCAAGGTACATTCTGGGAGTAGAGCAAGATGGATTCTAAGATCGGATCAGATAGTTCCTTTTTCATGAAAGTGATGAAAACCATACTGGACTTCATAAAACACAAATAGGTCTGTCTAATAAAAATGAAACAGTAAAATAAAATCAAATGTGCACAGTGGCGCTCAACCCTGCATTTTTGTTTTTTTTCAAGACTTATCTATGCACACAAGAACTGGAGTACAGGCCAGAGGCGTGGGGGGTGAGAAAACCCACCAGAGACAGAGTGGGAAGCAGAACAGGCAGATTAACTGAAATACTCTGCTGAGGGGAGCAGCGGATGGGCAAGGCAGGAGAGGTCTGCTGCGTCATGTGGGTCCCCTTGCTGGCCGAAGGCAGGGATCGAACTCGTGCTGCAGTGGCTGCGGTTTGCTCCATAGTGCGTTGCTTAACCCACTGCACCACCAGGGACGCCCCATGGCCTGCATTTTTTACAGAAGATGCCCAGCTCTTCTTCAGTAGCAGGACTCTGTTCATGACGGTGACCAGCAGTGGGTAGAGTCCACAGACGTAGGTGAGAGAGCCAGACATTGTTTGGGGCGCCAGCTGCTTCTCCTTCACACTCATTTTAGTGCTGATTTATGACATGCCTTTAAAAAGAAATTTTGGGAAAAAAGCCAGTGACAATAGCTGACAAGGAAACATTTCTGAGCAAGGAAGTTGTGGAGAAATTTCCTATGTTCGTTGGGAAAAAAAGTCATTTTATAATGTGTTTAAATGCATTTTAAAATTTAATTTCTGAGAAGATGATGTTCCTTTAATGTATTCCACATCTGAACAGAATATAAACCTGGCTGGGAACTGCCGTGGTTAGAGTCCGAATAAGGTACAAGTAGAGGCAGCATGGGGATGGCGTAATGAAGAGGTACATAATGAAGAGTCTTGAAGAAACAAGACTCTGAGTGGCCCATGACCATCCCGAGCACATACCCAGTGCAAAGAGAAAGGAAGGAGGTCAGAAACATACCACGTGGCCAGGAGTTCTCAGGAGGGACAGTGAGGTGGTGTCCACAAAGGTCATCAAAAGTCATCAAAAGAAGGGGCCTCCCTCGTGGCGCAGCAGGATGAGCGCCACACTGTGAAGTATCTGAAGCGCGAGTTCGATCCCTGCCAGGGGGTGACCTGCATGGCGCAGCAGACCTCCCCTGCCTCGCCCGCTGCTCCCCTCAGCAGTGTGCTTCAGTCGAACTC
The DNA here is from genome assembly GCA_019455555.1 of Galemys pyrenaicus. Taxonomy (NCBI): domain Eukaryota; kingdom Metazoa; phylum Chordata; class Mammalia; order Eulipotyphla; family Talpidae; genus Galemys; species Galemys pyrenaicus. Next base: position 6,611,886 of record JAGFMF010011395.1, on the reverse strand, counting down.
CCTGTTCTGCTCCCCACCCTGTCTCTCTGCTCACCTCCTGCGATTCCTTCCGGCTTGTACCCCAGCTCTTGTATGCATAAATAAATCTTTTTTTTTTAAAGTCACCAAAAGTGGAAATAAAATTTAGAACTGCTGGAGTACTTTGAACGTGGCATTATTTATTTGTCATTCACTTGTTGGATCAATCCAGCCAACGCTGAGAAGCTCCTGCATGGCAGACCCTGCGCTGGGCACCCGGCTATGAGAGAATGAGGCTCAGACCCCGATCGATCGCAGGCGCCACTAGCGCCAAGGGCCCTCAGGAGGCGCCAGACCTGAGCACAGTCTTTGTATCTCACGCCTGAACGTCAAGCCTCCGCTGGCCCGGCGCCCCTGGTCCTGGGCCAGGAGGCTGCCACTTGCCTCTTGCCCCTCAGCATCCTTGCCACCTGCCTGGGATTCCAGCCCCTTCAGAACTGCTCTTCTCGGTCTCCGCCCCCACCCAGGTGCAGGTCTGGCACTTGTTATGAGCCGCTGCTGCCTGTGCACACGCATGCCCGTTTTGACCTCCTCCCATGGCCTCCTTCGTGACTTCCTCAAATCCTGCCTGCAGCACATGTCTTCACCCCGGTCCTCCCTGCCCAGCCTGTGAGCTCCCCTGGTGCTTGAGCACAGGCCTAGCCTCAGCCTGGCATGTCTGTTCCTGGCCCTGGCTTTTGCAGGGGACCCTGAATAATGGCACAGCAATGCAGAGAAAATGCTCACATCACAAGCTGTTACCCCAACTCCATTCCTCTGCCCATGTGTGAACAAATCCACCTGCTTCCTCCCTTGAGGGCCAGCAACACCTCCTCCTCTGTCACCAATGCTAAACTTCCTGTTCAGGTCCTAGTTATTTTTCTCCGTTTCTTGGCACCCTCCCCTCAAAAGTGCCCTTCTGTGATTACTGTGATCTCACCAATCTATTTTTAAATCTCCCATGGCCTTGACAATCTCTGTCATTCTAAATCTATTTTTTTTTTTCACTACAAATCTACTTTCCAGGGTAACTGACTTTTTGAGTGTGACATTGAAATGATAATTATACTTTACTCATTACACGCACATTGTTTTATTGCTCATAAACTTCATTTGGTTCAGTGCAATAAAGTAAGCTGGGCAGGTATTAATGATCATTTCCATTTCATGGAACAAGAAATTGAAGTTCAGAGAGGCTGTTATTTTCCCCAAGCCACACAATGCTGAAGTGCTGAAGTGACTGATGATGCCACACCTGGGACAGGTGTCATGCCTCCTTTGGGGTGGGGGCATTACCTTTTGGGGGTTCTGAGTCTCTGGGCACACCACCTGCTACTCTTATCCAAGGAGAGCACACTGAGTTTGAAGCCCATGTCCTTGAAAGACTGTCCATAAACAGACCAACTCATGCCTTCATTTCTCTTATCCCCTCAGACCCAGAGGCATAATTGTAGTTTCCAGGATCCCACGACTAAAATTCAGGAAGCTGTATTTGTCCTCTGTTGCAAACCAAACAAACAAAACACACACAAAATATTTTTTCAAGAACTCCCTTGAAATCTTTGCCTGCAGAGTCTCCACGCCTACCTCCCAAGTAGTCTAGTGATTTTTGACTCTTCTCCTTGTAACATTTTTATTATAAGCTCCCTGAGGGCTGTCTCTACATCTTAATGCACTTAAATCTCTCCCCCTCTCTGGCAGACCTGTGCAGAGCCAGGACATATTGATTGGCAGTGGAGGGGAGGGGGAATGGGGCCGGGTGTTCTTTTGGAAAGAAGAAAGCAAGTCTTCTTGTTACCGAATGCCCAAGTCAAGACAAGTATTTACAGTGAGATCTGACAGAAGGTGTGTAGTAACTCAAAGTACTGTAAACCACTTAAGAAAAGACCACAGAACTTGGGGAGGTGGGGGAGTCGAGAATAAATAACTGGTAAATGTACGTGTGCCTGGTTAGGGGGAGTCCAAAAAGCTCTCGGGAGTGGGGAATGGGAGGAGAACCCTCTGGTCTGGTCGGTGTCGCCCCACCCACCCTCGGAGCTGAGTCTTCACCCCTGTCCCAGGGGCTGCCGCTGGAGAGGCACCCACCGGGCTTGAGTCCCTGACAGGCCCAGTTGGAACCTCTCGCAGGGTAATGAGCGGCATCAGCGCGCGTACAGTGGTGTGTGGGAGGCTGCGCTGAGGCTTTCTTTCCTGCAGTGCCTTTCCAGGGACCTGCAGTGACTCAGGGAAATGGTGCTGCCTGGAAAATTTGCAGTCAGCGTCACTTACCTATTATGCACTTTTAGTGTGTTCCCACAAACTTGTGACAGCCTGGCTACTGCCCCCATTTGCCAGAGAGGAACCTGAGGCTCAAGGTGGTTTCTCTGCTGTCAAAGGTCTCTGGGAGGATAAATGCAGGTTGTCTGAGTCCAAAGCCTGCATTTAGCCTTCACCCCACACTAAGTGTTAGCTCTTACCTGTATCTGGCATCTGATAACTTCAGAGCAGTTTCACAAGCTGTGCCTCACAATCTCTCTGTGACAGAGATTTCTGAATATCATCACTTCCAGTTGAAAGTGGAGCTCAGAGAGATGGAGGGATTTGCCTGAGGTCACACAGCCGGAAAGGAGCCGAGGAAGTCACAGGGCACAGGCTCTTGCACGCTGGTCTCAGGAACCCATTAACAGCGACAGCTCTAGCTGTGGTCAGACCTCATGACCATGAGCAAGGTCACTGGTGAGAACTTCCTCCCACAGGGTTTCGGGGTGGGGAATGGGCAGAGTGTCCAAGCAGGTGACCTCAGAGGCAGGAAGGAGAGAGTATGCAGGCCAGAAAGACTGGCACAGTGGTGAAACAGAGATCCTGTGGAATTAACCAGTGAATTTGATCTGGAAAAATTCTTTATTTGCAGTAACTTCAGTTTATTAAAACTGTTACCATAACCAGCTCTGGCTCAAATGGTATTTCACAAAGAACCTTGCTGAGTCCTAGCTCTCACCACTTACTATCCCTTTCTGATCATCTGGAAGCCCTTGGTTGCTTAATTCTGGGAAGAGAGTTGATGAAGGCTGCATCTGGCCTCCTCTAATCGTGTAACTATCATTTGGAGACATTCACATTCAACCCCTGTCTCCCCACCTTTCCTTCCAACCACTGATATGAACTTTCCTTCCAACTCCCTCACATGAATCAACTTAGCCTAAACGTGTGCTTAATGTCTTTGTCTATTATTGTGATAATAAGCTTAAAATTTACCTTGTAACCATTTCAAAGTGCACAGTTCAGTGACTTCATACAATCTCAATGTTGTACACATCCGCACTCTCTAATCTCAGGACATGTTTTATCGATCCAAAAGAAACCCATAACCATCAAGTAGTCACTCCCATTCCACTCTTGTTCCAGTCTCTAATCTTTTATACTCTTGTTCCAGTCTCTAATCTGAAACCACTAATCTGTTTACTGTCTCTGGATTTGTCTCTTCTAGAAATTTCATATAGATGGAATGATACAACATATGGCCTTTTGCATCTGACTTCTCTTATTATGTTTTAAAGCATATTCATCCATGTTATCAGCACTTCAGTTTTTTCATAGCTGAATAGTATTCCATTGTTTGGATATACCACATTCGGTTTAATCCATGATTGGTGGATATTTATTCCCACCTTTTTTGAATTATGAATAATGCTTCTAAAATATTCATGAACAGATTTTTATTTCAATGCCTATTTTCAGCTATTGGGGGGTATACACCTACAAACAGAATTACTAGGCCATATGCTAATTCTATGTTTAACCACCTTAAGAACTAATTTTATTCCTGGCTTAGCCTCATTGTTGGTGTACAAAGACGAGTAAGACACAGTCCCGGTCTGGAGGAATTCATAGCCCAGTTATGGCGGCAGGCACATGGTAGAGACAATAAGAGGAGTGTGTAGCTGGTGAATTCGTTTCTTAAAGTCACCACTTTCAGAGACTTTGTCAAGGCAAGACTCTGATGGGGACAGTGCTATGGGAGACTGGAACTCCAGCATCTCCCCAGATATTTATGGTTGATGGTTTTAGAACTATATGCCACACAAGCTCAGAGAAATGACTATGAAAACCAAGAATGGCTTTGGGACTTGGAACAGACAGAGAAACAGGGCACAAATGTAGAAATGGGGATGGGGGAGAAGACAACACCATTAATTTATTGTTAATTGCCTATTGTACTATGGAATAATGATGGTCATAAACTATCACTAAGAGGAGAAAAGAAGTTTCCAAGATGGCATTAGGTGGCTGCATTCTGCCTCAGCTTAGGAAAATAAAAATAGAACTACAGAGTACTTCGATTGTGTTGGTAAAGTTTTATTTCTTAAAAGGGATGACAGTCACATAGCTGTGGTTATGTTAATTTTTTTCTTGCTTTTGTGCATGTTTTGGTAAACTTGGGCATCTTTTGATTTTAAAATTTATTCAGGGCCTCACAGCTAGTTGATAGAAATTTCAAGCCCATGTTTATTTGTTTCCCAGTATATCATGTTATCCACTGGAGGACATAGACAATGGAAGACGAGGATGGAAAAGATGCCGCTCATTCTGTTTTCTTTGTGCAGACCTTAGAAAGGCACTTGCTTGGTGACTTTATATACCAGAGGCAATCTGGAAAAACATGCTATTAAATATTTATAACTCGAATCATGTTTTCCCACTGCCTTACATTGTTATGATTTAGAACTCTTTCTACAAAAATATTCCTGACAAAGCCTAATAAAAAGCCACAACAGGATCTCCACATTCATTTCAAATATCTTCATTGATGCAGAATCCTACAGCTCTTTTATCCTCCCAAATAGATTCAGCAGCTAGATAATGAATTCGTATCTTCATTTAAAGTGCCCTTTACACTAAAATGTGCCACAAAATTTGTTCTTATTTCCTTGCGTGTTCTCACTCGCTTCATCTGTATCCATTTAGGAACATAGCAGGAACCCCTTCACTTCTTCCTTTATTCAAAAATTAATAAATATCCACTGAATGCTCATCAATTTTGAGGCTCTCGGGGAGATGCTTGGAAATGATAAAGCAGATTTCTTAGTCTCCGCTGAGCTTTCAGTTTTCTGGAAGAGGCAGACAAGTGAGGCTGATAAATCCATGGAGAGATGGTGCTGAGAGGCTGTATTGATGGGGTGTGTTGATGGGTCCCCTGGAGGACAAAGATGAGGGACCTATCCCAGTCTCTTTGGTTGGGGAGGCCTCTGAGAGGAGCTGTTATTTAAGCTGATACTAAAGATTAAGTAAGGATTAGTGGCTAGATCAGAAAGTAATATAATTGTTTCTTTTCAGAAAGTTCAGTTGTCTTATTGTGGAGTTTCTATTGTCAAAGTGGAAGGGCAAGAGAACACAAAATTTTAGGGGGTCTCCTACCTGAAGAAAAGAAACCTGTGGTTCTTTAGCTGTTGTTCTTGCTGTGCGTTCAGAACAAACGTCAACTGTGTAAACTGGAGTGGCACTACACTTTGTCAAATGTGCCGACACCTCCCGGATCTGAGGAAGTTAGGGTGGATAAACCCGCAGTGAGGGTGTAACTGCCCAATTTCCTCCATGCTTTGAAAATCCCTCTTGACCTATTCAAGAGACGTGACCTGAGTGCATCCTGTGCACACTGGAAGGACCAGAGCAGAGGCCCGGAAGAGCAGGGAGGAAGGGCATCACTACAGCCGGACACCCTCCATTTTGCAACAAAAAACTCCCCTAGACTAAAAATTAGGAAAAAGTAGAATTAAACTCTAACCACTGTTTGTTCTCGCTTCCCTTCCCCCCCCTTATCATGATTAACTGGCTCCACGTCCATTCCTGAGAATTTGAAAAACTGATTGTGTTACATCCTAGTAAAATTCTGGGTCCCCCTGCAGCTGATAGTGGCACCACCAGCAAACATCTGCTCCTGAGAAAGCACCCCCCCCCAGGGGAGTCAGACACCTGAACTCAGGCCACCTAGTCTGCCGGGCACCTCCTGGGACCTGGAAAGGTGAAGCCCTGACCCCCTCACATTGACCATGTTGAATAAAGTCCTCCATGTAAGACTTTTCTCTGATTCAGAGTTTGACTTTCTGGGTGCAAAGGAAAGATCTGGTTTGGTCGTTCATACAATGGCCCTGACATTCACTGGTGTGATTTCATCTTGTCCTGGCAGCCCCGCCCTCATCAGTGTGAATGGGTGACTTGTGTGGAGTTATTCTAAGGTTGAACACCAATTTGACTGCACGAGGTCTGCTGAGGGGCCTGATTTCCAGGTGTTGCTGAAGCTGCTATTACCCACAAAGTGATGCATTAGAGTCAACACCAACCTCCTAGTGTCCCCCTCTTGCTAGTTAGAAGACACACGGACCTCAGAGAACAGGCTATGGAATACTGATCTAAATGTTTATTAATTACAATGAAAAGCTAAATGTTTATGAATTATGAGAAACTGTAAGATCACAGTTTTCTATTTTTAAACAAATGTAGCCATTACAAAAACTTGAAACCAGAAAGTGATTTAAAAAAAAAAAATACAGAGAAATCTAGTATAAGCAAAGATGACATTTCAGGGTGTCATCAATGAATTTTCACAGCGATTTTCCATTACAATAATACTCATTTATAGCTTCAGTCCCACACAGCAACAAAGTCACAGTGAGAAAGACAGCAATTGCTTCTGACAGAAAATCAAAGAGGCCTCGAGCGATTATTTTTTCAAAGGATCTTGGGAAGTTGAAATAAGGCCTGCTTCTCCACGGGTTGACAATGTTCAACTGTGATGGGAACAGCAGCATCTTTTTCTGTGATTTTACCTTTGAACAGAATAAAAGGAACCTAGTGTACCATTCCCCCCTCACAAAGAGTTGCAGAACTCAAATCTAACCCCCAAGAAATCCTATAATCAAAGTAAATACCAATCTCATGCACAAATGCTGTTAATTGCACAATTTAGCATTCAATAGAATTTCTTTTACTTGCTAATCTGTCTCTGAATTGTTTTAATTTATATCTATTTTGCATCTTTGTTCCTTTTTTTTCTTTTTAACAATGTTTGCTTTCTTTTCTCAGGTGTATTCCCCATGGAATTTCCATCACCAATTCACCCGTGCACCACAGTCTCTTGTGTTCTTCCTGTCCTCACTTTGGTCTCTCCTCTTCCCCCCGCCCCTGAATGTCTCTGATTTACAGTTGTCTCTTTAGTGTTGTTTTATTTTTTATTGTTATATTTTTCCCCCTAGGGCTCATTTGTTTCCCTTATATTCTTCCTGTAAGTGGAGACATCTGATATTTTTCTTTTTAATTCTCACTTATTTCACTGTGTCTCTGAATTTTTAACAGTCTTCCTGAACTAGAAGAATAATTCCAGTAGTAGGAAATGATAAAAATGCTGCAACTTTGGCTCTATAGCATTGCTAAAGATGCACAGCATTCAATAATGAAAGCACAGCAGAGAACACAGCGCTCATTATTCGAGTCATGGGGTTTATGTAGGGAAGGCCAAGCGCCTATAGTGTGGCAATGTGCAATGCCTTATGGGGTCTGTAGCGAACTAGTCCTTTGACAAATAGTGCCCCTAATTAACACAAACATCTATCCCATCCAGCCTGCCAAGCTTGTATGGAAGTCTTTTGTTGATTGCTACGTGTAGAAAGAGCAGAAAACATGTCACAGACTTTAAAGAATTTGGAACTTAATGAAACTGCAAAGCTGGCAAAACCACACAGATGCCATAAGGTTAGCGAAGTGATGTTAGAGAGGCTCAAATTACAATAAAGCAGTGACTTTAGGTATCCTTGGGGAAGGACTAGAAAGCAAGCAGAAGAGAAAGAAAATAGACAAGAATGCTGATAATAGGTACTTCATGAAAGACAAAACTGAATGTCAAAAGATTAGAGAAATCTGATGAAGCACTTAAATATTTTTTTCAAAAATGACCATATCCATAATATTATTCCAAAAATGAAGTGTGAAATAAAGTACACAGATACTGTCAAAAAGTTTTCCTGAAAAATCCCCCACAGAAATATTTGATTCATTCTTCATTCATTTTGAATTCTAGAACATAGTTGCCTTTCTAATAGGAAGACTTGTTTTTTCAGATAAAGCCCTCATCAGTCTATAAATCCTGACCATGAAAGTGTGCTTTGTGTTTTAAGTACCGCCAATTTGCCTCAAGAGCAGGTGCCTCCGTGCCACCAGCTCGTGTTGTGCCACTCATGTTTGACCCTGCATGTTGCATGTTTCCTAACATCTCAGAGACTAAATCTCTAGCTAGTCCAAAGCCTTCCCACTGGGAGGCTCATCTAAATGTTCGTGGTCAAGAGACTTCCATCCTTCTCCCCTAGGCTAAGATGTACCTGATGTCTCAGGTCATTTTGAAATCGTAGGTCACCTTGACTCTTCAGCTATTCATAGGAGAGAGAGAGAGAAAGAGATGCTAATTTCATATGTTTTCAGGAATACTTTCTCTGCCATGTTCCTTACCAACAGCACTGAGATCAGGGGTGAACTTGTTTCCTGGTCCCAGCTGTGGAGTCCTCTTTTGTCCCTCTTGATTTCAGTATGGCAACTTCTCCCTTATAGGGTTCACGCTTCACGGGAGCAGGTGTGCAAACCTGAAATGGAACACTTTATTTCATTCTTGTGGTTTATTGACTTCTTGAGTTCAAAAGTAAATGAAGCTCCCTTAACGAATTGGGAGAGCAAGAATCTCATGAATTTCTCTCTCTTGCCCTGTCACAAGAGGTGCTGGGTTGCCTTAGTACAGCTAATATTCTCCTGCTTCCGACAAAATTCCAGGGAACACTTTCTTTATTTATTTTATTTTTTTTTAAAGATTTATTTATTTATGCATACAAGAGCTGGGGTACAGGCCAGAGGCACAGCGGGTAAGAGGATTCATCAGAGACAGAGTGGGGAGCAGAACAGGCAGACTGACTGAAACACACTGCTCAGGGGAGCAGCAGGCGAGGCAGGAGAGGTCTGCCGTGCCATGTGGGTCCCCTACCTGGCCGTCAGCAGGGATCGAACTCGTGCTGTAGTGGCTGTGGTTTACCTCATAGGGTGTTGCCCAACCCACTGTGTGACCAGGAAGGCCCCAGGAACACTTTCTAAGGAGTATTCTTACCACTGCAACTTTCGCTGGGGCCTCTGCCATCTCCTCACACCCTACCAAGTGCTATAAATGTCTTACAGTCCTTTCAAACGTTCTACCACTTCCTCCAGTTTCAATTCTAGATGGGCTTATTCTTGGAGTGCTTGGTCGTACTCACCTAAGTATTCTGCTTCTGATTCTAGCAATGCGTGTGATTTTCCTGTCATTTTCCCAGTGGCTTTTGTGTGTCACTGGCCTTTCACAGACTCACATCTCTAACTGCACCTCTTGGTGACTCAGGGGCCCGCAGAACCCTTGCTGGATTCAGCAAGTTCATTCAGCACTTGAGCAGAGCTTTAACATCTGGACTTCATAAGCAAAGGAATTCACAAGAAGCAACTAAGTCATACTTTTGTAAACATGCACATAAATTTACCAATGAGACAAGCAGCAGCAAGCCACAGGGATTAAGAGCATGAACTCTGGCACCAGATTGCCTGAGTGTGTTACTTAACTCTGTGCTTCAGCTCCCTTGTTTGTAGATTGGGGTGAATAGCAGCACTTACTATAGAGTGAGGTTGTGAGGATTAAAGGTAACTAATGTAATTAGGATAATGCCTTAATATAATGAGCTCTTTACAAGTAAATAAATGAACATATGTGTGTGCATGCATGTATGTGTATCATACACACAAAGACAAATATAACAAGCTGTGTATCTTATTCTGACCACCCTAACAAAAATATTTCGGTGATCAACAAAGTGAATTTAATGAAAGAACAGACAAAACTAAACCAAACAAACGCTAGAAATCTGACTGCAGGATTGGGGGTACCAGATGGGGGATCGTGGGGAGTCGGCAATAAAGGGGGGAGGGAACCCAGTGAACTATGGTGGAGGATTTGGGGTGCTTTGGGGGTGGGTGTTGACAGATCTGAAGAGCTGTGAACCTGTCTGGCTGAGTCACACATAATGCTGTAAACCGATGTTACCAAGTTCCTTCGACCAAGAATGATCTTGGGATGTGAATTTTGGGATAAGGCAGATGTAAGTTTGAGTTCTAGCTTTGCCATTTACTAAATGTAAGAAACTGACAAGTTATTAAACTCCCTCCGAGCCCACTCTCTCATCTTCGAAATGGGGGACGTAAAACCCATTTTCCAATTGCGTGAGCTCTCCCAGATACGAAGCATTCCCTTCACTCATTCTATAGATCTATACTGAGCACACAGTCAGTCCCACTATAGAAGATAAAGCAGAGAACAAGACAGAGACTGTCCCTATAGTCCTGGAACTCGACTTTTGAACTTGAACTTGGGAAGACCCCTGCCCTCTGCTCACCAGTCCAAGCCTCTGTCTACTTTCTGTTTCTGGTTAAATGCTTTGCTGGACCTCCATCTTGGCTCACAGCCAGCCCTTCTCTCCATCCTGGGTGCTGCCATTATCTAAAGGGGCAGCACAAGGAAATGAAGTGCCTGCTCCCTGGTTTCTGCCACCAGGTCCCTTAATGTTGTGGTTACCGGGAGCCAATCCATACCTGAAACCAAACCCGTGCAATAGCCCACACTCTGACCACATCCTTCCTTTCAGGTGTTTGACCTCTGTTTTTTCCTCTTCTGGTTTACTTGCCAAGTCCTGTGGTTATGATATGTCTCTTAACTTAGGTGACCATACAATTTCTCATGCAAACTGGGACCCTTCTGAGAGTGTAAAGGGTGCTAAACCTAAATAACAGGGGTAATCTAGGACTATCTAAGCAAACCAGGATTTATTGGCGCCTTCCTCCAACTCCTCTCTTTCCTGTAATCTAAAGGGTCCTACCTCTCTTTTCCTTTTGCCTTTGTAGTCAGAAAACCCATGTGTATTTCAGTTCAGTCTCCAGCCTTTTCTGCAGCAAGAGCCCCCGGAGAAAGTGGCATCGGTGGGCAGATCTTTGTGTCCCTGCCTTCATGCCATGTCCTCCTTCTTACCTGGAGGTTTTCTTTAAAACTCTCATGCTGTGGTTTTCAGTTGTTAACTTTTCCTGTTTCTCCTCCCATGCTTCTTGGGAACTGATGGCTGACACCAATGATTTAGGGTGGGCTGTCCAGACTGGAACCCCATCCTCCCCATTCAGGGGCCTATTCCACAGACTGGCTGGTTCTTGAAAGACCCCTGGACCCAAGGGGCTAGGAGCCCCTTAGCTGCAAGCTAAGAGCAGCAGAGGACTTAAGCCAGGAGAATCAACGTCCTTCTTAGTATCTTGCTGCCTCTATCCACTCTTGTCAAAAGGACAAATAGATCTGATCTATGTTTTATAACTACCCAGGCAGTCAGCAGTCCAGGAAGCTCCAGCTTCCTGCCATATCCACCATCTCTCACCACGCGTTTTCCATAGTTATTTGTCTACTTGTCTGTCTCCTCCAGCAGACTTGGGGCTGTTTCTCCATAAATACTCTGTAAACACTTGATAAATTCCTACCAAGAATGGAAGGGTGTGAAAGAGAGGAGATGCCCTTCTGAGCGTCATCTCCTGCTTGTGGTGACCTGGTCAGAGCTGCCTCAGTTTTCCTCAAATTCTTCTACTCTCCTTCACTATTCATCTGCCGCACCTTCTCTTTGGCCTTTAGCCTGGCTGGTCACACCAGTGTCAAGTGTCTGTGTCATCAGGCTAGCCTCATCTGCTCACAGCCTTATCTTCGTCAACCTCTGAGGCCCTGAGGACAGACCCAACTGCCCACAGGAACTTAACCACACCTGCCCGTGAGCCACACCTCCCTCGGCTCTTCAGCTGTTCCACACCCCAGTCTTCCCTTTTGATAGATGAATTAACAGGAATCAAAGGAAATTTCATTTTGGTTCCAAGCCTCCCAGCACTTTCAACATTTTAGCTGTTTCTCATCCTTGGCGGTGGGTTCCACAAGCTCTTTAATGCCAGATCCTAGTCTCTTCTTCGATGTACTATCTATTGTCCTGGGCATTGGATTCCATGTGTATTTCAGAAAAACAATAGACAAAATGGAAAGGCAATGGCACTCATTCTGCACGATTTAAGCCATTACTACCATCATTTAGAATGCCCTTGAACATTTGTAGACTTAGACTACAATTTAGAAAAATTAGTCATGTTCCCTCTCTCCAGCGACAATGGCAAAGCCCGATCTGCAGTGTAAAGTTACTGGCGTTGACATGGGTGTAAGCACCAGAGGTACTGATGCCTCGTGCCTGCAGGTTAGCACAGCAGTTAGGTCCCAAATAGAGTGTGGTTCTTTCTTGGACTCCTGTGTTGGTTTCTCTTCTTCTCCCCTCTAGCTTTGAAGGCTGGAACCCCAGAGCTCTCTCACTGTTTTAAACCTACATGTCGTGATTCCCTAGTTTTATGTTCAACCCTGACCTCTCTGCATCGCCAGACTCCTTTATCTAAGACGCTAACTGGCCTCATCACAGGGAAGTGCAATAAACATCCCAAACAGAACTGGAACTTATGTAGCACAAAGTATACTTAAAACAGAAGTAGAATTTAAAATCTTTGAAAGCAGAACCTGCTGTATCCTCAGCAACTAGAATACCTTTTGGTATTCAAACATTTGTGAAATGCAGGAAGATTTCCTGAATGCAGGGTTTCTCAGAATTTTTCTATGTTATTGGGCCACAGACTCACCTCAGAGTGGCATAATCTAAAATTATTTAGCTGTTCTTTCCATCTTGACGGTATCACAATAAACCACAATGGAAAATCATGTCAGAGGCACTCCTAACACTATAAGAAACACAGAATGCTCTTGCCTCACAAGGTGAAGGTGCTGGTGGTTTACATTGTTAGATGGAGTTCAACTTGAGTTCACAGTATTTAATGACAATTGTCATTGCAATGAGTTAACAGAAAGCCATGTGATGAAATCACATCACAGTACGCATAAATATTCATTGCAATCTTCATTACACCTGTGTAATTGCAGAAATGCTTTTTGGTTGGCTGATGGGAGAAGTCATAGTTTGATAAAGAATGTCACAGTACTGGAAGCAGGACTGAGGTGCTGGGTGCCAGATTTTCTGAGACTAACACATCCACTATAGAAGTACACACAATATAGACATTGAACTGAGTTTTCCGGGACTGTGAATCACTGGAACACAAGTAACCATTCTATGCAACAAAGATGATCTGTAGCCATGAAAATGTATACTTGGATAATGTTCTACCACCCACCAAGTCTTCCTATTTAACCCTCTGTCTCAAAAACAATGTCAACAAATTGGGTCCTCTCATTTCAGGGCTGGCTCCTCTGGGAAGGTGCCAGTCTGCAGGTAACCGAGCCATTGGTGCAGAAGAGGAGACAGAAGGCAGGCTATCCTGATGATGGGCTGGGGGCTGTGTGTTTGGGTGGGGATTGAACTTTGTGTTTAGTGTATTTAAGTGGTAGAGGTCAGAGACAGTGGTTTTGGAGACAGAAAAATCTGGATTTGAGTTCCGTAGCTGCCGCATAATAAGCATGTGATCTTGCTAAGTCTCGATTTTTTAATGTATAAAATAGGGTTACTACTACTTCCCTCAGAGGTGAGGGAATTAAAATATGGTGAGGATTAAAATATGCCTGGTATATAACTGGTCATCAATAAATACAGAATGAGTGTTGAATGGTTAGATAAAACACGAAGAGGCAGTCTTCAGAAAGGCTTTTTTAGAGTGGAGTGCTGGCAAATGTAAACAGCTGGCTCTGCTTTCTTTATCTCACTACTTCAGAAGTCCAGACTTATAGCACTTACCTATTTCCCTGGTGTAAATATTCATGCCACAGTTGATTTCCAGCTACTGAAATGGCCTTGCTGAGTGAGGAACTGGGGAGAGGTCCGTGCAAGTGGCCCTCACGAGTCAGAATGTGCTGGCTCTTACAAATGTATCATTTTTTAGCGATTATTAGCAATCAGTTTGAGAAAATAGAGATTCTATCACAGTTGATCACAATTTAAATGATTTTCTCTGGGCTGTCACATTGAGAAAAGACTTCGTCAATGTTTTATTTCAGAAATCCATTTCAATGACTACATCTACCGTCCACTCAGTTTTCTCTTATCTAAAGGCAAACTGTGCTATGCTTGCACAATACAACCCAGACACAAACCTTGGCAGTATTCTGAAACCATCTATTACTCTGTGGAGAGATTCGGGTCTCTCTATAAAATGCAACACGACCCTTATTTTCCAGAATAAATTGGGCTGTTTATTATGGAAAGAAGAGAAAATGAGATGTGTTAGACATAACCCATACCTCCAAATTCTGTTAAATTGCAATACTGAATTCACAAAAATTCTGGAAATAATATCCTATTTAAGTTTAAAGAGCTATATTTTTTGAAAAAGAATTAACAACATAGAAGATGATCTTTTTTTCAAGATGTTCATGAACCACTAAACTGTTGTGACTTTTTTCTTCCTTTTTTCTTTCTTTCTTGTGTCACCCAAAATTCATCCTTAAGAGACTATATAGGATTGAAATACATATTTTATTATATTTATCAAATAAAGTTTGATGTCTCACCTTTTGATTTATTTTTTTCCTTTAACAGCTGTTTGTTTAATGTTAAAATAAATTAACACCCCAATACTGTCACATTAAATTAAAATTCTACACAACATCTGATAATAGTATAGGTGATGGTATGATGCTGATAAAATTTATTAAGTAATCAAATCATGCCTAAGAATTAAGGTCATTACTAATAACCCTAGTATTTGGGATGAGGCAGTGTACATTTTTCTGGGTAAATTCCTTTAAATTTCATTCTATGACCACCGAACTTATAGTCTTTGCTCCTTCCATTTGCAGTCTGTGGACCAAGTACTGGGCATAAGAAAGTAAGACATGGTCCTTAAGGAACTAACACTATCGAGGAGAACAGTCAGGTTCCAAAGCTGGCACACACTGATGTGCCTTTGGAATGCAGAATAGTAAGAGACTAATTTTCTTAAGAAGGTTAACAGGTGAGCAGGAGAAATGGGTTGGGTCACTCCTGCTGCCTTCAAACTCTTATCCTCGCTTACCAGGAAATCGAAATGTTTTAAATGAAAACCAGAGTAAGAGCTCTAATAACCTCATGTGAATTTACTAACTAGGAATCCTAACAACTCTTTCTCTTAACCTCAGTATGACATTTTTCTTCTATAAAATTGTCTGCTGAGTAGAGAGGAAAAATGTCTGAAATGCTTCTAGATGATTCTCAAACCTCATTTATCCATTTTATGGATACTTTTTTGCATATCAGCATTCTTTAAGGTAACGCATTTCCACAAGATTTTAGTTTCACAATCACTTTCCTCTTTTTTTTAGTCCACAGGGATCCCATGGTACAGTGAGAATCAGAAAGGCCTTATCACAAATCCTGGCCTTGTATTTACTTACTGCTTAGCCCAGGGAAAGGGACATAATCTTGCTGAAATTCAGCTTTCTAGTCTGTTAAATGGGAATGATAATAACTCCCATATGGCTTATTGTGCTGATTAATTAAATAATTACTATGAACCACCTAATACAGTGCTTGACAGTTGATAACAGCTAGGAACACATGATAATCATGATAATGATTAGTTGTTACTGAGAAAACAATAATGCACTGTCTATAATTTCTCCTAAGGAACCTAACATCCCAGAAACATGCTGGACAGAGTGTTTGTGACAACACCAGCACCACCCAAGGGGACGGAACAGTCCAGCTCACGGGTCCAGCCACTCCCACGCAGCTCACCTGGTCTCGCTGCTTGATCCGCTTGTAAATATATTCCGCAAATGGCTTTCGAGGAATAAACTTCCCATCTCCAGGTGTGACACTGAAAGTGCCAGCTTCATACACCACTTTGCCTCTGGAAATAGTCACAAGGGGCACCCCATGGCAAACCATGCCCTCGAAGATATTGAAGTTAACAGCCTGATGATGAGTTGAGGCTGAAATTGTCCTGTTTGCAGAGACAAAGAAGGTCCAGGCTGTCACCAGCTCATTTGACAAATATAAAATACTAAAAGAATGAGTCAGAGGACAATTTAGCAACTCTAGTAACTAACCCATAACTTCATCCCTGGAATGTTATGACTTTAAGAACAGAACATAGGATTAATATTTACTACAAAATAATTACTTTTTTGGAGGAAAATACAATAGCTCACTACAGTGATGAATGAGGATGGAGTGGGGAAAAAGGGCATTTTGTCTCTCACGTTTAGGTTTTTAAAGTACTCTTTATGCATGTGTTTAAAAACAAAATGTTAAATGTAAAACATTTTAAGCACAGATGAATCTGGTGAACACTGACCTTACACCCTGTTCTACAAAGCTTCACTTTTCACAGAAGCAGTTATGGTGGCTTCAGTAGCCCTCCCAACTCCATCATACTGTGACTCCCTTCTCAAAACTAATTGACAGTTATTAAATTGAATTTGGTAGTTACTAAAGAAAATTCCATGTTGATTTTTTTTTGGTTGTCTGTGGCAAGACTGGAAATTTGAAGATAATGAAATCCACAAAAAATGCTAGACTAAAACCTCTTAGCCAATGGCCTTGCACTTGCATATTATCATCATTCTCATTAATTTGCTTATTAGTACTTTTTTATCTTACCAATACGATTGGTGATTTTCAGACTGGATATTTGAAAACGCTGGCTGTTTCCTTTCCCTTAATCACATTAAATGGAAAAGGATGTGTATGGTGGGGTAGGGGGTGGGGGAGAAGGATAGAATATATATGATTCTATGAGCATAATCTGAGTTCTGCTAGAAGTTTCTGTAAACTCCCTCAGAAGTACATTGATTATGATTTCAAAAGAAAAAAGCCCGCTGGGTCTAGGAAAAGCAGTCAAAAATCCCCCCAACGCTAACCTAGGGCAGACTGGGGAGGCTCATAGCTAGTGAGTGCTGCAATCTGAGAAATGAAGGAGACCTGGATTCCAGAATCCCACGCCCTGCTACCTACTTGGTTTCCACCCAGTCAGGATCCCTGATTTGCAGTGTCCACCACAACCTCCCCACTTGAGTTTGTCCTTTCCTTAAGTTTCTGATCTCTGTAATGACACTGCCATCTGCCTTCCCTTGCTCCTCAAATCATCATCAAACTTCTTGGTTAATTCCATATCTGCTTACTTTTCTCCCTTTCCGCTGTGCCCAACCAAGTCCACACCACCATCACCTCTCATCTGGAGGATCTAACAACTCCAATGGCTTCTGTTTCTACTTTCAACCTCCTTGCCTACACTCCTCACCACGCACCACACACCTGCTTAAGAGATTTAAAAGTGAAAGTCAGATCATATACTTTCTTGCCTGAAACTCTCAATGACTCCAAGAGTCAAATAAACAGCTGTAAAAGAGTCCAGACGATGATGAGAATGATGATAAAAATATTAATGATGATGATAATGAAGAATCTGCTCACAATGAAAAAAATATCACCATGGTCAGGGGCAGGGGATAAAGAGGTAGATTCTTTATAACATCTTATGTCATCTTTATAACTCCTCATCAATATAAACAGTAGTGCACATGAACAGTTAAATAATTGAGACTTAGAAAGTGTAAGTAGGGCCTCCCTGGTGGCGCAGTGGGTTAAGCAACGCACTATGAAGCAGACCGCAGCCACTGCAACACGAGTTCGATCCCTGCTGCCGGCTGGGGAGGGGACCCACATGGCGCGGCAGACTTCTCCTGCTGTGCCCGCTGCTCCCCTCAGCAGTGTACTTCCGTTGATCTGCCTGTTCTGCTCCCCGCTCTCTGTGGTGAATCCTCTCACCCCCCCCCACGCCTCTGACCTGTACCCCAGTGCTTGTATGTATAAATAAATAAATCTTTAAAAAAAAAAGAAAGTGTAAGTAATTGGTCAAAGGATTGCGAACTAGTTGATGAAACTGGGATATTTCTATACTTTTTTTTTTTAAAGATTTATTTATTTATGCATACAAGCACGGGGGTACAGGCCAGAGGTACGGGGGGTGAGAGAATCCACCCGACAGAGCAGGGAGCAGAACAGGCAGATCAACCTAAATACACTGCTGAGGGGAGCAGCGGGCAAGGCAGGAGAGGTCTGCTGTGCCATGTGGGTCCCCTCCCTAGCCGGCAGCAGGGATCGAACTCATGCTGCAGTGGCTGCTGTTTGCTTCATAGTGCGTTGGTTAACCCACTGCGCCACCAGGGAGGGCCCTATTTCTATACTTTTAAATCAATGTACACATTAGTGTTTAGTTTTATGAATTTTGACATTTACAGATTTGTTATCAGGACACAATTACAGAACAGTTCTATCATCCCCCAAAATTTGTCCTTTCCCCCTTTGTACTCACACCCTCTCCACACCCAGAACCCCTGGAAGCCATCAATCTCCATCACTACAGCTTTCCTTTTCAGGATGTCATATAAATAGAATCGTAGCATGTCACCTTTTCTGGATAACTGTTTTGAGTGTTGCTGTTGTCTGTATCAATAGTTCATTTCCTGTTCATCACTTAGAATTGCATTGTATGGCTGTATCACAGAGTGTTCATACAGTGGTCTATTTTGCTGGACATTTGGGTTGTCTTTGGTTTTTGACAATTATCTCTAGAGCTGTTGTTTTGTGTGACTGCTCTTCTAGTCTAAATAGCCAGGAGAGGAATCGGTGGGTCATATGACCAGTGCATATTACATTAAAAAAAAAAAAAAAGCTTGTGATGGCCTTAGGAGCCAACTGACTGAAATAAAGAAAAGTTTAAAAGATGGCAAATGAATAGGAGCAGGTACAAATACAACAACAATCATTTCAAACACTAGAGGGGAAAGAAGGCTGCTGATGAAATAGTAAGTGATGTCACTACAGTAGGAAAAGGAAGAATCTATATTAAGGGTTACTAAGAATGAGCTATGATCATTTGTGAATTGATGATGAAAGATGAACTCAAAGAAAATAATTATTTAATATTAAATAGGAAAAAAAACATGGAGAGTATGTACACTAGATTTACTAGAAAAATACACGTGCATGTGGAGAAATACAAATGGAAATAGACAAAGCGAAGTGTTTTGTGGGCCAGGAGAAACTGAATATGCCAAAAAATATGAAAGCAAAAGGTCTATGACAACCAAATGCAAAATGGGATTTCTCTGTCTCAGCCAAAGAAAGATCATAACATTGACTTTCTCAGCCTTGGGGTTAGCACATGAAAGAAGACAATCAGGCAACATCTCAGTGAGTCTTTATAAAAGGCATTATGTAAATGAGGTCAATGAACACCAAATGCAAATTTTAGACTTTATCACTAGAAGCAAAAAGAATGTGCTTCCACTTTTACATTCGAAGGTGTCTGACAAGGCGTCATTCCTCACCCAGTTTTTCCTTCCAGTCAGAGTGCAATTCCCCAATTCTTTTGGAACATTCACACTTTGAATTTTCAGACACCCAGTTCTCAGTTTACCCTGAATGCCCTCCTCATTGCTCTTGTCTGCTTGTCTTCTTTCCCTGAGGTTCCATTCAAGAATCCTGGTCCATATCAATTGTATCTCAACAAAGCCCAGGGCTGGCAAAGCAGAAGAATCCTGGTCTCCAGAAACTGACCCAACGAAACGACCCAGACCAGTGCTTAGCATCTTCCTGCTGTGGTTCAGCATTATCTGAATCAACTGTGAGGATCTCTTTCTCTCTTCTCCTGGTGCACACCTTAAGACAGAGATCATGTTGTTTATCCCTAGCACACAGTCGATGCATAATAAATATTTACAAAATAAACAAAAAGAAGCACGCAATTTTCTTGCTGGTTTTATTTCCCACTATCCTCTGGAATGTGACTTTATATGGGAAACAGAGCTTTGAATTAAATGGGCTGGAAACTTACAGCCCCAAAGTTGTACATTTCTGGTGAGCTGCACAGGTTCATTAGTAATAAATAAATAGCTAAATACATAATACTGCTATAATTATTGTTATTAATTGCTTCGAATGAAGTTATATGAAACCCTTCTTCATTGATACCTAGCAACAGCATCTTATTAACACTAATCAGTATAAGCTAAGGATTAGTTCCCCATGTTCTAGATGAGAGTGCTGTAACAGAGCTGTGTTAAAAGCATGCCCAAGGTTCACAAAGTTTGCTATTAAATGAACCTCTGAGAAGTTAGAATCATTTACTTTTTGGGAATACTGTTGTACTTGTAACTCTGCCAAAAGAAGGTTAAAAATCTGTGGTTCATTTTCAATATTTAATTAATAGTTTTAAATAAAAATAGAATGTAATATCATCATGAGATTTACAAAATGTTTTTACAGTGTATTCTTTCTAGTGCAGTAAAGGAGAAGCAGTCCATTAAATGGACACAAGTTCAAAGCCACACAGTTGCCTTTGTAAGGGCAGCTGCTGCTCCTTTGAACATCCTACCTCCAAGGCACAATTCTTCTACTTCAAGGGGAAGCCAAAAATGTGCCTCCCCTGCTTTGCATCTGGGAGCCCAGTCATCTGACCTGAGCTCCTCCAAAATGGTGTGTTCGTGCCAGACTTTTCATGCCAACTCGGTGACTCAGGAAGCAAGTGCCACAGGAATCCGTGTTGCAGAGGGTAGAAATGGATAAATCCTGTTCTGGAGCCAGTTGTGACCCAAGTTCTCAGGAAGGGCTGAGCCCTGCAGTGCCACACACGGCATCTGTGCCCATAGGTGCCACAGCAGTCCCCATTGTCTTGTGGAAAGCCTAGAGAGTGGCACAGGCTGCACAGCCTCTCAGCATGGTCCTCCAGCTTCTTGAAGGTTTTCTGAGCTATTCAGTGTCCTCTAATCCAGGCCCTCTTGTTTAACTACCTAGAGTGATTTCTCTTGGTTGAAGCTAAGAACATTGCCTGATATATCTTTTTTTTCCATACTTGAGGTCTCTCTGGGACTTTTAGAAAAAACTCCTTTCATGATAATCTCAAAAGTATATATCTGAAACCTTTCACTGGCATGACATGTTATCCCCCCTTCCCCCACGCCTTGCTTTGTGAAGGGCTCTGGACAAGAAGTGTTCAAGATGCACCATCTCTGACTCTTTGTCTTGAGCCATTGTCATACAACACAAAAGAGCAGACCCATCTTTCCTAGAACCTTCTGGAAAAATGAGACCTCCTTCAGGTTTTCATGTGTTGTTAAAGGGCCATCTTCTCGTACACACAGATCCAGATGTGAAGGCCAAACACAGATCCAGATGTGAAGGCCAGATGTGAAGGCTGGTGGGCCTCATGTCATCTGCCGAGCAGCAGTGCTTGCAGTCCCGGGAGACCGTTTGGAAGAAAGCAAAAACATACATGCCCAGGATTTGATTAAAAGTGAGACTTAGTGGATGGACAAATGTGCGATTGTCTTCAGGTTCAGCGACACTCTGAGACGAATTGGAGCAAGGCTGTGGTCTTTGCTGAGTATCTCAGCTCACCAGTGCATGGCTCTGGCCCATCCTCGCAGGATGCCTTCATGCAGGGGCCCATCCTCAGGAGGCACTGTGGCTCTGGCCCCTTGGCATTCATTCTTCTCTCTGCTGGTACTTCTAACTTTTCTTTAAGAAACTTCTGCCTCCATTGAAGACAATCTGTCAAATTCTTCCCTAACCAAGAGATGGGCAATTGTGTTCTCTTTCCCAGAGATTTGAATCAATGGCAGAATGACATATATATAATATATATTAATGCATATGTATATATTATATATGTTTTTTATATATATACACATATATATATATAGAGAGAGAGAGAGAAGAGAGAGAGAGAGAAACAAGTGATTGGAGGATTCATCCCTGAATACAGACCGATTTTTGCTGCAGGCTGCCCAGGGCTGCCCTGGTTTCGCCCTTCCAAAGCCTGGGGTGCTGGCTGTTTCTTCAGCCTATGAGCTCCCCATGGCTTTCCCATGGAGCTTGTGTTTTCTTAAGTGAACACAAGTTGGTGACTCTGGTCTGCAGCCAGAGACTCTGACCAAAGACCTTGTCCTTTGGAGAGTAATTACCTCCATGGTGAGCCCAAGGATGTCTGGAGACACAAAAGGGCTGCAACTCAAAGGAATCTAGAGGCTATTTTCAAGCAAATTAGTGTGCAGAGCAGCCAGGAAATTGGGGCAATGCTCTGAATCCATTGTATGCAAAACCGCAGGTCTTACAAGATTCACGATCAAATGTGTTTCAAATTTAACAATATGCAAACCATCTCAGAAGTAACTGTGATGAGAGATACCTTCTCACTAATTACTGTCAGAGGGCTTGGCTGTTGTCCTGTCCAGTGGTGACAGGAAGGGTAGGGATGATTAAAGCTTCCCAGTCCCTGAGTGAGGCTGAAGTTCCCGGGTCACTGGCTCTTCGTTAGAGAATTCACAGAGGGTGTGCTCGGTGGTCAGTCTGTCCCCAAGGGAAGCGCCAAGCGTTGTCAAGCTCACTTTGAGCTGGTATCAAAGCACCTCTCTCTGCGGAGGGCTGTCAAGGTTGTCTTTCTGAGTCCTAATTATACACATCTCCAAGCCTCAAGCCCACAAGGAAGCCGAAACCCCAAAGATAACATGAAGCTATTTTTCTACGTAGCCAAAAACTTTGATACCACTCACATCACAGCTGCAGGAAAACGTTGTGTCCTTTTTTATCAAAGAGCTGCATGATCTTCTAGATGAGAAGATCACTGAAGCAAAGCCTGCAGAGATGGCCACACTGCTCAGCGAGAACAATGGGGAGAGGGAGAGAATGTCTTAGAGCAGTATGGGTCTTCCAGATCCTGAGAAACACCTTCTTTAGGTATTTTGTCGTGTTTTGTCCAACTCAGTCCCTTTGTTGGGACTGATGGATTCTTACCAGGTTGCTATGCAAACCAGAAAAGGTAATAGGATGTGAGCACTGTGAGTAGCATCTTTGAAATTATACCGTGTCTCTCTGTAGTGTGTGGTATGGGGCCTTGTGTACTTAACACAAAAGATTAATAATCATTAAATCTTCTCAGCGCTCCTAGGAGGTAGGTGCTATTACTTCTCCTGTGCAGCACATGCAGACAATGAGGCAGAAAAAGGTTGACAGCTTATCCTGTGTGTGGGACTCAGCTAGTAATCTCATGTAGATCGGATGAGATAAGAGATTGGGCACTTAACCGCCAGATAGTACTGGCTCTTGAAACTGTAGGAAGCTACCTGGGAAGCATCAGTTGACGAAAATATTTTAACTTACTAGAAAAAAAGGGCAAACAGCTTATTCCATACTTGCTGATGTTTCTTAGTATGTGTTCTGTTTAACAGCAAGGGATTTAGGAAACTATTAAAATTCCTTAAACAGATGCGTCATTCTCAACGTGATCGCCATAGAAGAGATATTTTTTTGATATGTGTTCCAAATGTCTATTTCAAACTACCTTTCTTGTCATTTCTTGGACGTGACAAGTTATATAAATGGGAAGCAAAACAGCCACATCTCTGGAAATGCTAAGTGGTACCACTTCAAGTACACTGTCATTATTAAGCAAAGTTGCTGTTCACTGCACCCATCAATCTTCCACTCTACTCAGACTTCCATACCCACCGCCCACAGAAGAGAAATGGGAATTGCATCAGCCACATTATTAAATTTAAATTGGTCAATAACTTGGAACTCTGTGGGTGCTCAATGGACAAGATATTTAATTCATGAAAATGTTTCCCAAACGTTGACTTAAAGAGCAGGTAACACTGCTATTTTGATCTTGTCTAAAGGTCATGGATGATGGTGTAGATCACAATTTGATAAACTGGAGTAAGACACTAGAAAGTTAGGCCTCCCTGGTGGCGCAGTGGGTTAAGCAATGCACTATGAAGCAAACCACAGCCACTGCAGCACAAGTTCGATCCCTGCAGCCGGCCAGGGAGGGGACTCACATGGCGCAGCAGACCTCTCCTTTCTTGCCTGCTGCTCCCCTCAGCAGTGTGTTTCAGTCAGTTTAACTGTTCTGTTCCCGGCTCTGTCTCTGGTGAATCCTCTCACCTTCCGGGACTCTGGCCTGTACCCCAGCTCTTGTATGCATAAATAAATAAAATCTTAAAAAAAAAAAAAAGACACTAGAAAGTTGACCTTTGGAGCATGTCCCGCATCCTTTACTTCCTATACCTCACATAATGCCAAGCAAACAGAGCACATATCTATAGAGGTATTTGTCCATCTAAAAACAAGTTATTAGCAAATTTTTGGATTACTACTTGACATAAATATTGCAGGTTCTAGGGGTCTCCCTGGTGGCACAGTGGGTTAAGCAACATACTATGAAGCAAACCGCAGCCACTGCAGCACGAGTTTGATCCCTGCCGCTGGCCAGCGAGGGGACCCACATGGCGCAGACCTCTCCTGCCTTGCTCACTGCTCCCCTCAGCAGTGTATTTCAGTAGATCTGCCTGTTCTGCTCCCCATCCTGTCTCTGGTGGAGCCTCTCACAGCCTGCACCTCTGGCTTGTACCCCAGTTCTTGTATGCATAAATAAATAAGTCTTTAAAAATATATATATATTGCAGGGTCTCGATACTAGTTTTCAGAAAGTAGGGAAGTAAAAATAATTTAGTGGCTGAAGGAAAAGGAACTGAATGTGAATCAGCAAACCTAGCATGATGCTGGAATGTATGTCCTGTGAATATTAAACAGATGAGGGTTTCTGGGTGAGATAAGATTATTAGCTCTGGGAAGGCAAGGCTATTGACCTGACGGATTGGGAAGATTTAGAAATCACTTTCTGGGGTGGTGTGTGGACTTAGCCTTGTAATTATATTGTTACTCTTCCTGGGACCTGCCTTGCCCTTGGCAAGACGATGTTATTTGACAGACTACCTGTGGTGCAACTTGGGCAGGAAAAGATGTCAATTTTCTGCACAGGAATACAATAGGTAAAATCCACATAATACTCTTCCTGGAAGTTCAGAGTAGGCCAGGAACTTATTATGTTTAGTTCAGGTTTAGGGGGTAAAAAATCAATGATCGGAATCTGAAAGGAGGACAGTGGGGTTCTTAGCTCAAATGAGGAAAAAGAGAAAGTTGGATAAGAGAATTGTCTGGGGGACTTTTAACTTCACACTTTTTTTTTTTTTTTGAAAAGGGTAAGATGACCTATTTTCCCTTATCCCTACCAAGGTGGGTAAAAAGAGGTAGTAAGCATAAATGCTGGCTCCTGGAATGTACTTTGACGCTGGAAAATAATTTCTTGACAACCAGGGAGTGAGGTATGTTAGTGCAGAAGAGAAGAAAGTCTGGCCAGGTAAGACCATCTGAAATGCAGGGCGCTGACAAAGGGGAAATCCACAAACAGGAGCTGCATCACCCCATCAAAAGTCAGAGAGAATCTAGCTCTGTAGTCCTAAGAATTGGGGCTTGGCCTCCAGCATCCTGAGAAGGTAATGAGGCGAGCGTACCATCATAGGTTCTAGTCCCAAGTCACAGCTGCAGGCAGTCTCAGAAAGTCCACAGTCTCCCAAAACATCTTTTAAAATAATAACCATAGCAAATATTTATGGGCTGCTTACTCTGTGATAGGCATTAAAAGCATCTTATTGAATTCTCACAGTAAACTTGTGATGTAGACATTATTATTCCTATCTCATGGGAAGAAAAGTGAAGCTGAAGTGAGGGTAAATTGCCCAGGACACAGCCAGTCCATGGCATAGCTAGATCTGATCTTAAGGTCTGTGAAGTGAAAAAGCTTCCTTTTAAAGTTGAAAATCAACTCATTTGGGGCCTCCCTGGTGGTGCAAGGCATTAAGCACCTCACTTTGAAGCTGTCTGCAGCCACTGCAGCGCAAGTTCGATGCCCAGTCTGGTAGGGGACTCACATGGCACAGCAGACCTCTCCTGCCTTGCCTGCTGCTCCTCTCAGCACTGTATTTAAGTCCATCTGCCTGTTCTGCTCCCTACTCTGTCTCTGGTGGATCCTCTCATCCCCCACACCTCTACCTGTACCCCAGTTCTTGTATGCATAAATAAATGAAATCATTAAAAAAATTATTAAAAAAATGAAGATAGAAAAGCAACTCATTTTAACTGTAGGGTAGGGTCTGTATGTTCTTTGGAAGAAGCCCCAAAGAAATAGATAAGGACCTTGGTAGCAGCACTGCGCTTATACATTGCTAGTGGCTAGAAAGTTTTATTTAATGCTGACCGCTCAAAAGCCATCAGTCAGTTTTTAATTGATGGAGCCATTTCTGATCCAAACATCTAAATGGAACTTCTTTAGAATCTTCTAGACTTGAATGGTGTCCAGTTGTGAATAACAAAGTAACCTTTCCAACTGCTTTGATTCACCTTCTAAAGACTAATGCACACCAAGAAATATGCACACAAAGAGCTACTGGGACATCAGAGACTTCCTCATTATCAGCCAGGATGTCCACCGAGGAGCTGACTGACATCCTTGAGAAGAACCTGTACCACCAAAATTCTAAATCATCGGTTGGAAGTCAAATACGCCCCACAGTCTTACTGCTAATGAAGTTTTATTAGAACACAACTGTACTCATTTGTTTACTGGTAGCTGCTTTTCTACTGGAATGGCGGAGCTGAGTAGTATTGGTCTAAATTAATCACCATCGGGCCCTTTACAAAAGCAGTTTTCTTACCCCTGCTCCAAATGCCTCCAGTGGTAAAAAAACAACAACAAAAAACCCAAGACTCTTGAGAGAACTGGTAAGACCTGAAATCTTGACAAGGGAGAGCAACACAAAAAGGAAAAATGAAAAAACAGGAGAGAGAGAGAGAGTAAAAAAGAGGAAGGGTAAAGAAAAACAAAGAACTAGTAAAAATAACACAAAGGAGGACAAGATAGGTGACCAAAGCTTTGGGGGCATGATTGTCTCAAGTTGTCGCCATAGTCACTGTCCATTAGCATCTGCTCTATTCTGGAACTTTCACCTGCTTAGTTAGCCTCCCTTCTCTCCCCCACTCTATTATTATCTGCATTTCACAAAGGAGGAAAAGGAGACGAATCTATTGTCCTTCCATCACCCCCAGCCATCAGTGACCATCCCACTGCTGCCCTCCTCACTCATTAGAGATGTGACCAGAACGCTTGGAGTTTTAACAGTAATTATCTGCTTTCCGTCTGGGTGAGAACTCGGTCACAGCTAATCATCCATTTCAGCCCTGGTGCACTCTAGCGTTTCATCGACCCTCTTAAAACAGAGCCTTTTGCGGGCTCTGTGGGAGTGAGCAGTACAGACCCAGAGTCCCAATTAGCAACAAAATTGTGGAGTTCCAACTTGACCCAACCCAGAAGGCACCTGTTTCTAGAAAGTTCTTTCAGGTCACTGAGGTAGGAGCCAGGGCTAATGTAGTTACTGCAACATCCATCACCTCTGTCCCCTGGAGTAGATTCCAAGGTGGTGAAATGTTGAAAAGCTACAGAAAAAGCAGCAAAGAACTGACTCAGCTACACCAAGGAGCCTGAGGCAAGCTCATCCCTAATGGAGGCAGAAGGGAACTACATGCAAGGGGGGCTTGGCAACAAGCTGCCACTGCAGACACAGAAACCCGCTGACTTGGGCAAACTGGGGTAATGACTGCCAGCATTTGGGGCTGCTTAAAGACCATGCCCTGTGGCAAAAAATTCACATATATTAATGTCCTGACTCTGAAGCCTTTGATATGGGGGTTTTAATCATGTTCATTTGAGAGATATGAGGAAAAAGAAGCAAACCAAGGTCAGATAATTCCCCCTGGGAGACACAGTCAGTACATGGAGAGACCAGATAACAGGCCCAGACCCGGGAGGTGCAGCTGCAGAGACCAAGTCTTAACACATGTGCAGAGCTGCTCCTTCCTTCCCCACCCTTTTGGGAGGTTCTAATGTAACAGGGTGGTCCCCAGGAAAGGGGGAAGTTCCAGAATCCCAGTCCCGCCCTAAGTGGGAGGAGCTGAGCAGGGAAAAAATATTCTGCAGAGAGAGGACAGAAGGAAGGGAGGAAGAAGGAAGCAGGATAGAAAACAGCAAGGAGACCTGGAAGAGGCACGTGGAGCAGAGGGACATGTGAAGAAACTGTGCTTGCTTTTTGGTCTTGGACTGGTTGGAACAGATGTGGGTGAGAGACCTATGGGGAGGTTGACAATGGCAGCTTTCATCTTGATTTTGATTTTGCTCTTTTCCTCCCGGATTTGTCTGATTCTTTTCTATGGGTCTCCACTGAAAGGTCCTTTAGAAATGTGGCAGACTTTTGGGACTTGCTCATAACTGATCTCAGAGAACACAAGTCTGAACAAAGTACACAATTACGTAAAATTTTACCTCATCTGCTTACAGAGGTACTAAAACACAACAAAGGGAAAACATGATGCAAGGTAATTAGGGACAAAAAGAGAACAGAAAAACCTGAAGACAGTCCCAGATACCTGTGGGTAGTATAATTCAGGTCTACGCAGGTGATCTACTCACCAGAATTAATTTCTGCGCAAAACCTTTAAACCTTTCCCCAAAAAATAGGCAAAAAAAGAATGAATCAATACGAAGGCACAGTGTCATTTTTTTTTTTTTTTTTTAGATCTTGTGTACAATTTAGTGTCATAGATGTCAGAAAACGAGAAAGGAGGTATTGAGGACATCGGTTTGCCATATATTTAGGAATTAGAAATGCTGGTATGTTAAAAATAAAATAACAACTTGGGTATTTCATCATACTGCTGGAAGCCATGCTTGGGTCATTAAACTCTTCTTGTCTCTGGCTTCCTACTTAAATAAATGAGGTAGAACTACTAATTAGGCTTACAATGTTACCATAAAGGCAGTTAAGTTCTAAAACAGGAGTTTACTCAGTCTAGAACTTTAAAACCTCTCCTTCACAGTGCTGGCTACTAGCTATATAAAATTCTATTCCCTTCTGGCTATGGGCAAAGAGTAAGAAAAATGAAAAAGTTATCCTGGGGGAATATTGTAGAAAATCCATACTCATCTATGGATTTATCATATACTCATTCATTTAACATCTTTTTATTGATTTGTGACTCCAAGACATATATTACTTTGTTGGGGCGGGGTGTGCAACAGTGCATTCATTAAATGGACAAAATCCTGCACCTGAATGAAGCTCATACTTTAGTCATATCTATTTCTGTGTTTGCAATCGTGTTATAAACATGATTCTGACATGGGAACAAAGTTAACTTTTCAACAATGACAACATATATCGCATTTCAGTTTACACAAAACACGATCATGTAACTATGGCACTTACTTCACAGGAGACCTGAGGAGTATGCAACAAATATGACCGTTTTTTAAAACAGAGAGCCATATATTATTTGCAGGAAGGAAAAATCTCAATGACTAATAAACATGAAAAAGTACTCAACTTTCCTGGTACTCAAATTTATGCATTTTACAGATGAAAGGTAACAATTTTTATCTGCCAAGAAAATTTGTTTTAAGGTAACAAATATCAAAGGCCAGAAAAAGAGCAAGAAAAATGTTTGTGTCCAGAGCTGGTGTAGAACCATGGGGTGACCCCAGAGAAAGGGAGTCCTCAACCTGCCCACCTTTTGATACCTGTTTTTACTAATCCACTCAATGCAAATCATCAGAAATTTTAATTTAAATAGCAAAAAAAATAAATAAAATCTGTAGAAGTTACCCATTACTATGAAACTTAGTTGAAGAAATTATATAAAGAGCCTTTCCTGAAAACAACTAACTGCTGTCAGATGCTCCAAAATGTCTATGACCTCATACAAGACAACGCCTAGGGCCATTTTACCAAATGGCAGCAACGGTTGTGCCCGTGACATGCCCTCTCTGATCGGGAGGCATGGATGATGGTGTATAAACAGGAGAGAACTGTGATTGACCAAACGAATGGGAATTCTGGGGTCTCTTGTTGATTGACTGAAGCTTCTTTCTCTAGGGTCCCATGTTCTAAAAGTCCTTCACTTTGATACCTCTCCTGTGTCTTATAATTTTGTATGTGTTCATGATATCAATGTTTCTAACAGTTACTATAAGCCAAACAAAGTGTTGAAGCCATTATCTCCTTCCAACGAGCTCAGAGGTGGGCGCAGTTATGAGCAGATCTATATTTTACTGAGAGGAAACTGAGGTTGGGAGAGGGAAGCCACATGCCCAAAGTAACGTAGTTAGTGTGGGCACAGGTGGGAATTGAGTCAAGTGGCCCAGTCCTTGACATCACTTCCATCCCTGGAAGTGGAAGTGAAAGTGGAAGTGATATAACATCACTTAGATCAATTCAAACCCTCATTCAAAGACATTCTGATGCCGGTTAAAAAGAAAACAGCAGAAACTTTATATTTAAACTATCTATTCAAAGTCCTTAGCAGTCTGGCCAGGATGAATCTTTTTTAAAAAAGATTTATTTATGCATACAAGAGCTGGGGTATAGGCCAGAGGTGTGGGGTGGTGGTAAAAGGATTCACCAGAGACAGAGTGGGGAGCAGAACAGGTGAACAGACTGAAATACATTGCTGTATTTCACAGGAGCAGCAGGCAAGACAGGAGAGTCTGCTGCCATGTGGTAACCTCCTGGCCAGGGATTGAACTCGTGCAGCAGTGGCTGCAGATGCTTCATAGTGCAGTGCTTAACCCCTTGCACCACCAGGAAGCCCTGGCCAGGATGAATTTTATCTTACATCCTGAACCCGCTGCTCCAGGCTATCTGTCTCTTGACTGTATTTTCCCCACTTCCTCTCATTTATCCCAGACTTCTCCACATGGATGATTTTACTGCCCAGTCTATGATCCCAAGCTATTCCCAAGGACTCAGTGAACTTAAAGCCCTTTCCCAAGCTTAAGCTAGTCTTGTGTGATGTCTTTGACTTCAACTCAGGACAATTATTTGAACCACTCCTTTGTCAAGGAATCAAGTACATGGCACCTTCTCCACCTCTTGCAGTGAGAGGTTGATCCGTCATGACTTTCTTTCTTTCCAACAGTCATTTATCCATTCTCATGTTCTTTTCTTGTCTGTTCACTCAGAATGTAGCCTCTTTAATGGCAGGTATTACATCTGATATTTATGTCCCCACAGAATTCAGCAACGCAATTGCTTAGACATTTTTTCTACAGAGTGCGCATGCAAAATATGTTCGCAGATAACTGATTAAAACTCTCTTCCTCCAAACCATCACCATGTGAGGATTTCATCAACCCTTCCACATAGATAAATGCTCCAATTTTTTCCTTGTGGGTAAGTTGCCTTCTCCTTTTTCTGTTCTCAGAATCTTAGCTTTTCTTAAATGTCTGGTAGGAAAATAGAATTAAGTGCAAAGGGTAAGCATCCCTCCCTCTCCCTTCCCTGGGAGGGCAGAATCACAGTGCTGTTAAGACAGAGCGTACCATCTGTGGCCGCAGCACAGTGGTGAGGCTCCGACCTTGGATCACGGGACCTACATCTACGTGTTGGGGGTGGTGGTGGTGGGGAGACAGAAAAAAGAACATAAATGTAAAGAAACCTCTTTTAAGAAATGTTTGAACCCTTTCAAACACCCTCTCTGGTGGCTCAGGGATTAAAGTCTCAATGCTATCAAGCTATCACCTGCCACTGAGGCATGAGTTTGATCTCCAGCCAGGGAGGGGACCCACATGGCACAGCAGACCTCTCCTGCCTCGCCCACTGCTGCCCTTGGCACTGTACTTCAGACAGTCTGCCTGTTCTGCTCCCCACTCTGTCTCTGGTGAATCCTCTCACCTCCCGTGCCTCTGGCCTGTACCCCAGCTCTTGTGTGCAGGACTTAACAGTAAAGAAAAAAATAAAGCAATGCTGTCTATGCTCAAGGATGGACCCACCAAATATTTGCAAATGCCCCGGCACAAATACCAGGTTCTGAGAGGGCACCCCGTTTGTCCCCCTCCTGAAGGATATTCTTAGTCTGCACCCCACAGATGGCATGGGCACATCCGGGGCAAGGAGACTCCTCGTTCTCCAGACAACACAAAGCCCCAATTACAAGACTGAAGGCAGGTATAGTGAACCAATGGAAAATTCCCTTCAGGCTACATAAACTCTGCATAAAGAACAGTATTGATCCATTTGCCAACCGCCCAAAGAGAAATCAAGTTAGACAAAAGAAATTTGGCAGGAGATTTAATGTGACTCCAACTGCAGCTACAGAATAAACCTAATATGCCCTGACCCTGCTTCCCAAATTCTTGTTTGTACATCCACCCCCTGGGAGGGCACCCAGTAGGTGCAAGAAATAAAAACATCAGCTTGCCCTCTGGTGTCCGAAGAACCCCAGTGCCAGCAGGGCGTGCGGGCCCTGGTACCCAGGAGCACTGGCAGGATGGCAGGGATCCATGCCACAGCAGGCCAAAGCCAAGCACATGTCTTGTCACCAAGACAGAGCGCGCCATCTGTGGCCGCAGCACAGTGGTGAGGCTCCGACCTTGGATCACGGGACCTACATGTACGTGTATTTTCAGATCTCGGCTTACACGTGATCAGAGCGGGGAAATCAGGGCTGATATGTCTTTGTGCAAAATAGCATGTGACTGTAACTGCCACCCTGATGTACAGAGAACAGTTACTTGGCTGGGTGCTTGTAACTTGGCAGGGTTCTAATCCGCTCTACTTCAAGGACAGGATTTGCACTCAGAGCAATAAGACAGCTACGAACCGGCCTCCCTGGTGGCGCGGTGGGTTGAGCAAGGCACTATGAAGCAAACCGCAACCACTGCAGCACGAGTTCGATCCCTGCTGCCGGCCAGGGATGGGACCCACATGGTGCAGCAGACCTCTCCTGCTGTGCCCGCTGCTCCCCTCAGCAGTGTGCTTCCGTTGATCTGCCTGTTCTGCTCCCGGCTCTGTCTGTGGTGAATCCTCTCACCCCCCACACCTCTGGCCTGTACCCCAGTGCTTGTATGCATAAATAAATAAATCTTTAAAAAAAAAAAAAAAAAGACAGCTACGAACCCTGGTCAAAAGGTGAGTATTTGGGCCTCCCTGGTGGCGCAGCAGATTGAGCGCTGCACTGTGAGGCATCTGTAGCACAGCAGCATGAGTTTGATCCCTGGCCAGGGAGGCGACCCACATGGCGCAGCAGACCTCTCCTGCCTCACCTGCTGCTCCCCTCAGCAGTGTATTTTGGTCAGTCTGCCTGTTCTGCTCCCCACTCTGTCTCTGGTGCATCCTCTCACCTCCCGCGCCTCTGGCCTGTACGCCAGCTCTTGTATGCATAAATAAATAAATCTTTAAAAAAAAAAAAAGGTGAGTATTTGCTGAGTCACCTCAGGGGACAGAAAGGGGCCTGAGCTTGACTTTTCTATCTCCACTTCCTCCCTCGCCCTCATCACCCACCCAGACCCACCCAGCCACGTTCGCTGGGGCCACACGCTCACTCTGACAGAGTAAGTGAGCGCTAACACCTGGACTGGCAGACTCACCATCCAAACAGCAGTGACAGGCAAGGAGTGAAGAAAAACAGAAGGCACCGCCTCCCTGCCAGCACCACCCTGCAGAAGAGGTGGTTACCCCTTGGTCCATTAGAGCTGCCTGCTCTGGACTCTGGCACGTGATAGATCCAATATCTGGCTACATAAATGACCAGATAAGTGAATTTAATGACTAGATAAATGAACGTGGGACAAGATAAATTATAATGTAGAAAAATGGAAAGTTCTCTATTTATTTGTAAGCAAGCAATTTTACATGTTTCTAGAGAAAAAAACAATTGACGGCATTTCATATAAAACAGACCACACATGAGAGAGACTCCTAGAGAAACTAGCACGTGTAGACAAAGAGGGGCAGCTGAGTACTGAAAGACTGGAAACAACCTAAACGTCCACCAGCAAAGACGATACAACCAACTAAGCTCTATGCATAGAACAGAACAGCACACAGCAGTCAAAATGAATGAAAAAGTCCATACACTTCAGCATGGTAAGTCCCACAAATGTAATGTTGAAACGTTGTACAATAACACATATAGGACATGCAATCTGTATATAGCTAGACACACACAAAATTACATATAGTTATATGTATATGCATATATGTGAGTTGAGAATGCATCTATAAATAGAAATGCATTGGAGCAATAAACATCAAATCCAGGATCCAGGTAGTCATAGGAAGAGGAAAAGACATGGACTTGGGAAGGTTAGTACACAAGTGTTAATTGCATTATTCTTTGTATCTTTTGATTACAAAGACAAATATTGCATCTTTAAAAAATTTATGAACAGTGTAAATTACCAACTGCTCGAATGAGCTTCAAATTACGATGGGGAAAAACAACCATTTACTATGATCCTAGTCATCTTAACACAAACATACAAGACCAACACAAATGTTTTAATACAAGTGTTTATTGACTGAACAAATGTGATACCTGGGAAAGCCTTGTGAGATTACTCACATTTCACTGTGTTCAACCTAAAAGGAGCAATATCACAACATGCATCCTAGTAAAATGTAGTAACAGAAACGGGAAGTTCTACATTCAGTTACAAACATAACCCTTCTCGCATGTCCCCGCTCTGCTGGTGGTGCAGGCAGAAGCGTGTCGGGTGTTGAGGTCTGGAAGTTCAGAGGACCTGAGAAAGGCATGAGGAAGAGCGGCCAGGGCCACGGGCCTCAGGGCTCACTGAGGGGTCTGAGAATTCCCATCTGGGTGGCACTGGCTAACTGGAGGCCAGTAACTTTCTTCAGATGTGTAGTGAATGAATGATGGATGGTCACACAAAAGCTTAGATCTAGTCTCCTGGCCCCAGAGGCAAACATGTTGGGAGCTGGAAGGAGGTCAATTTTAATGAAACAGAAGGAAGACCATCCTCGCAACTACAGTCATCCTAAAGAGGACTGAACTCTTTGGTTAGGTAGCAAGTCCCCTATACCTAGTAACAGCCAAGCAAGAATTTCAAAACCTGTTTGGACTTCGTGAGTTCCACATTCTTACCACAACCTACGATGTCACACCAGCGGTTCTCAAACTTGTGTGTGCATCAGAGCTGCTAAGGGCGGTTAAAATGCAAATCTCCATGCTCTTGACTTGCAGTTACTGAAGTAACAAGTCTGGGTGGAGCCTGGGAATTTGCATTTCTAGAAAATTCTGATGTCAACGGTGCTGGCCAGAGAACATGCTTTGAGAACCTTTGCTCTATTTATTATTATTTGTTAAGCTAAATTTGCTTAAACTGAGGGGTTTGTTGCTGTTGTTGTTGAAGTCATTCAAAAAGACTCCTCCGCTGACTTATTGCTTCCAAATGGGATCTTCCTTCTAAAGGAAAAACAAACTTACTGATATTTTCTCCAAAGACCTTTGTAGAAAGCCAGGGCTCTTTGCTGTGCTTTAAAAACACAAGGAAGGACCCTGTGATTCGTTTCAGGTACAAACATTAAATTTTTTTAATCTAATTTTATTCTGTCTTTTGTTCCCTCCAGGAGCAAGTGCCCAGGTTTTTAAGATGCTGGCCACAATTAGAGTATCTGAGACCAAAAGACAGAGTTGTTTGAGCCACAGAAGAATCTTAACCCGGCCTAAGCCACATCATGGCTAGGGCTGGGGATTTCACTGGACAGTCTGGAGCACTGATGGCTGTCAACACTGATTTGGAGACGGAGAAAGCAGAAGTGCAAAATTCTTTTTTTTTTTTTTTAACTCAAAGGGAAAAAAAAAAACAAAACATAAAACCTGGATCTCAAACCAGTTCCAGGAGTAAAGAAACAAAGTCCAACTAAAAATTCACACAAAAATCACACCTTTGTTCACCACCCAAGACTACTAGTATCTGGTTTATTCACTAAATAATAATTTCAGCTCCTAAAAGGACTTGGCACAAAGGACAGTGTTGCAAATAAGACAGGTGAATGCCCAAGACAGAAAAATATACACTCTGTCAGATAGGAAGAAAAATATAGAAAGTATTTGGTTAGAAAAGTCTCTGCCATTCACATAGCCACTCCTCTTGGTCCTCATTTTTTGCTAAAATTCTAATGCTTAAAATGAACTGTACTTACTCCGGCACAGTTTAGCTAGGGTTCTGTGATCTATTCCTAAGCGGCTTTTCTAGTTTGAAAAAAAAAATCACAGCTATTAGTAGTGAAGCCCGTGGAAATCATTTCTAGTTCATTTGAAAGAGTTGCACAAGAACATGTTTAAATAAACAACCTGAAATAAACAGTGGTTAAAATTTTACCCGTATGTACTCAACAAAGCTTGCTTTCTTCACGCAGAGCCCAAGACTTGCTTTTTAAAAGCAAATGTCTTCTGAAGCCACAAAATGAATCTTAGGTGGTTTGTTTAAACAGTTTCACTGCAGATAATTTTCATAAGGTGTTGATTCTGGGACATGGTAAAGTTTGATTTAATTAGATTATCCCAAGCAAAGGAATCATCCAAGCTTCTCAATTTAGTCATTGTAGGAGAAAATTGGAGGTGTGCAGGAGACAGAGATGGAGCTTTGGTATGAAATACAATCCTAGTACCTCTTGGTCCTGTAATTAAGACATCACTGCAAGGCTCTCTGAGTCACAGCTTGAGCTAAAAAATGCTCCCACTCACTTGATAAACTGACCACCTACCGCCACGGACCACCCATGACCCTGGGGGAACTGAGCACCAAGCCTTTTATAGGCTAAGCGTTTTCAGAACACAGCAGTAAACAGCCCAACAATGCTATGAGATAAACACCAGTAGCAGCATCCCTGTTTTATAAATAAAGAAATAAAAATTCAGAACAAATGAAGTCATATTCCCCAGATCATGTTCGGGTAGTCAGCAGCAGAGTAGGAATTTAACCTAAAGCCTTTCCCTGACACTCTAATTCTGCTCCTGCCCCAGGAGCCAGGGCTGGCAGGCTGGATTCTGTATGGGTTAGCAAAAGACAACTTATTTCTCAAGATACCCTGCTCTCATCTATCAGAAAATGGTCATAAATGTTATGTAAATGTATGGTAAGTACCACCAGGTCCCCCTGCAGCTGTACAAAAGCCCAACCTGGAGGACCTTGGGCAGAAGCCCGGATGTCATGGTATGTCCTTGGAGGTGTACAAAACAACACAGGGAAAATTGGGGGCATAGATCATCACCGCGTCCACCCTGGCACGCAGGACAAGACCTAGGTCTCATCTCCCCCTCGACACACAATGTGCACATCTGTGGTTTCAGAGATGGGATAAAACATTCAAGAAAAAGTGAAAGGAGTAAAAGTCTTGCCACCTTTCCAAGCAGAAACACAGTTGTGCTGATGTGCATGTGTGTAAATGTGTGCAAGTACATATGTGCAAATGCATCATTTGAGGAGGATGAAGATTATAGTGTACAAATTAACCACAGGATACACAATATGGAACTAGTAGCTTCTGTGTAATAGTCTCTGGTAACATAGCTATACTAATAAGCCATCATCTTGCCCCCTTCCCAAAGGGCAACATTCTTTCTTTCCCTCATACCTGAACCCTCAAGTCCCAAGGACAAAAATAATCATTCTTCCCTTGCTTTCTCTCCCACACAAGGGCCCTCTAGAATTCAGAGGGCCACTTTCATAAGCTGCAAGTCACTACTCTTTCACTGAATATAAAGTTAAATTCATTTATCTCTATCTTGAATGAGAGAGGGAAGGAAATTAAACAGGAAAGACAGTACAATGCTTCCAAGAATGGTGAATTC
The DNA here is from genome assembly GCA_019455555.1 of Galemys pyrenaicus. Classification (NCBI taxonomy): domain Eukaryota; kingdom Metazoa; phylum Chordata; class Mammalia; order Eulipotyphla; family Talpidae; genus Galemys; species Galemys pyrenaicus. The sequence goes on along the minus strand of JAGFMF010011395.1, from coordinate 6,574,267 downwards.
AAGGTCAAAGCCTAGTATAACTGAGTGACAAAAATAATAAACTAAAATAACTGTGAGCAAAATATGCCTACTCTGTAGACACAGTCCAGCTAGAAGTCTTCATTAAATGTTCCAATGCACACAGTGTGTTAGCTGTATGTTTGTGTGCTTGAGATTCTGTGAGATACCCTGTAGCTTGTAAATACTGAAAAGGGACAGTTACCATAGTAACTAAGTGCTATTTAACGAATAGCAAAGAATTGAAGCTCATACAAGTCTTAAATTGCCAGAACATGAGTTACTGCTGCTACTATGGGCTTGCAAGGATCTGACAAGCTACCTCTCTACGATTTTAACAAATTGACCTATTTGACCAGTTTGTCTTGACCACATGATACTGCAAAATTCTATCTTGTATCACATGAACATCACACTCCTGCTCTCTTCTCCTTGCTTCTAAATACCAAGACATTCTACAGGATTGAGCTAGACATTTAGAGAGGGTATGTGTCCTTAAATTTGACGCTTTGACCCAAAAAGTGAAGGGTCAGAACACAAACCCCTGTCACAAGCAGTAGACACTGGCTCAGTGAGCTGTCAAGAAACATCGAGCAAACTCCTTTTACTTCTGAAAAAGGTGAATGCTCCTTCTGCACCAAATGCAGTTTGTTTTTATTGTGCAGTGACACAGAAGAGCTGCTGCAGTTGATTTTTGCAGGAACTTTTTTACAGGCTAGTAACGTCTTAGAGAATCATCAGGAAGTCCAAACCTTCTCTACAGACTCCCACTCCCATTCCTTTTGCCATCCTTCAGCACATAGCCAATTCCTTCCCCTAGAATCATCTCGTTTTTTTATAAATTTAATAGGAAAAAAGCAAGGCTACACAGTTTTTCTTTCCCCAGTTCTCCCTCAGTAACTTAGTGAAGTCCATTTTTAAGGTTGCAGATTGTGATGCAAGCATACTTCTTCTACATGCCATTAATAAGTAATGAGAACAATAACAACAAAAGAAAACATCTATGTACCGGGAAGCCAAAAGTCATTAGCAAATGCATCCATTCTCCAGAGGTTGCCTTGTTCTTGCATAACCAGCAGCTCCAATGGCCTGGTTGGGGCCCCTCACTCAATGTGGACTGTGGGCGCCTCCTTCCGGATTTGAGGTGAAATACATGTCGATCTCATTGAAGATAGCTGAATAATCAGCTGGGCAACTGTTTTGCTAAAACTTGACAGGAAATTTTAAAAGAAAATTTTGATGAACTTCTAATTGTGTGGTTAGAAAAAAAAGCTTTCATGTCACCATCTAATATTAAATCAGGTAGGCAAGAAATAATATTTTTAAGGATTTATTTACGCATACAAGAACTGGGGTACAGGCCAGAGGTGCAGGGGATGAGAGGATTCACCAGAGACAGAGTGGGGAACAGAACAGGCAGATTGACTGAAACACACTGTGGAGGGAAAGAGCAAGTGCAGCAGGAGATTAAAAAAAAAAAACTAAAATAACAACATGTGGGTTACCTCTCTGGCCGGAGGCAGGGATTGAACTTGTGGTGCAGTAGCTGCAATTTTTGCTTCATAGTGCATTGATCAACCCATTGCACCACCAAAAAAGAAATATTTTGCAAAGAAAAAACCCTATTGATATATCTATTTATTCCTTTGATAAAAGTGTTTCTGCACTCAATGAGTTCTGTTTAAAACTACCTTTAATAAAATAAAATTTGAACTGGAGAGAGGCAGCCCATAACCTCTTTCCCCCTATTTCCTTTCACAGCCTGAAGCTGTGTAATCCCTGGCCTTAACTGCTTCCACCCAGACTTTCCCATCGACATCTTGATTTATCCCGCCTCATGTTTAACCTAGACTCTCAGGGCCAGCCGTCCCATATACTCCCCCTAATGCGGTCCTATGCTGTTGGCTTCCCTCAAGGAAGAATGATCTTTCTCCTTTGTACATCAAAGGCATTTTGTTCCTGCATCTCATGTGATATTACGATGCAATAACTCATTCCTTCTAAGATCGAGAGTACAATATTTGACTTTATAACTCATCTCCCTAGACTGGGAGCTGCCTACAGGTAGGACCTGACTCTTGTACAACCTTGAACTTGGGCCTGGTTCACAGCCACACCCCTGTTGAGTGAACAAGGAATGCACAAAGGCACCTCTCGTTTAGCTTCATTTCTTCTTCTAAGAAGTGATCAACAAGCTAATTTCTCCCCTCCCATGAAAATAAAAGGGACACTGGTAAGTCCAGTGAAGCAGTTCTTCCTGCTCTCCTCTCTTTCTATTCACAGTCACCTGTATTTATTCAATATTCATTCATTGATAAGTTGTAGTAAGTTAAAATCCTGAAGTGAGAAAGTGCTGTTTTTACTTTTCCTCTCACCATGTTCTTGTTTAATAAGACCTTCCTAGGCCATCTTGTTTCCCCCCAGCTTTATTGAGATGAATTGACATATAACATTTAAGTTTAAGGTGTACACATGAGGACTTGATATACTTAGTAGATGGCAAAATGATAACTACTTTAGCTTGAGCTAACAGCCCCAACCTACTACATAATTAACAGTTCTTTTTGTGGTTAAAAACATTTGAGATCTACTTTCCCAAGGATTTTCAAGCATGCAGTACAGTTTATATCATCTCTAAATCAATTCAATCTCCCAGGCAGCCTGGAAAACTATATCCTCACTCACCCGTTCAACTTTCACTGCGTGTCTCCTCTGTGCTGCCCTGAGCCGGGCTCTGGTTTCCATGAAAAACCATAAAACTAGAGCGTGACTTCTCACTCTGTAAGTGTGAGGATGCACACTGACTACCCTAGAAGAGGCACACCACGGCGAGGTGGGAAAGAGAGTCTGGAGAGTGGAGAAACCTCAAAGGCACGCACGATAGCCACCATGCAACCCAGGTCAACACCAGCAGTGGCGAGTTTATCGAGAGCAGTTACCCCTGCAAGGATGTGGTGAAAATGGCATTTTTTCCTCTGTGGTTTTTCTTCCCAAACCCATAAATCCAGGGTTTTTTCTCATGAGAGGAACATCAGAAAAATCATAAGGAGGGACATTTTATCAAACACCTGACCTCAAACACCTCCTCCTGTCAATGTCATCAGAAATAAGGAAAATCAGAGACACTGTCATAGACCAGAGTCACCCAAAGAAACCGGACAACCAAATGTAGTTAGTACGGGGCCCTGAAAGGGAGACTCGCTGGGATCCTGGAGCAGTAAAAGTGCATTGGGTAAAAACTAAGGAAATCTCAATAAACTATGGCACCGCTCAGAAAAGCAAGCCATTTACGACTGAGTAGGTATTCGATGCTGTTCACCACCAATTTCTGCAGCATCCGGTTTCTCGTCACACCCTCAAGGAGGTCATCTGCTTGAATTTTGTTCCCTAGACTGTCCCTAAACCTCAGTTTCTACATTAACAGAAAACAAAAACAAACAAAGGTAAGAGATAATGTGCAGGTTAGCTTCCGGCAGCAATATTTCTCTGAGCTGTTCCACTTTGCTCTTTAATGCCTTTCAAATCTATCGGTTGCTCAATAAAATGACAAGCTCTACTAATTTAAGTGAAGCATGGAATCTAGCTGGTAATGACACCTCACTGTTGGTTCACTCATTGTACACCTACCCCACAGTCATAGAAGTTAGCAATCATGGAAACCAAACATGAGGTATGTGGGAACTCCCTGTACTATTTTTGCAACTTTTCTGAATACCTAAAACTGATCCTAAATAAAATGTTTAACTTAAAAGAGAAAGGAATTAGATTGGAAGCATGTTAGTGAGGGAGAAAGACAGTGCAGGCAGACTGGACGCAGTACCAGCAGGCACGCAGCCTCCAGGAGAACTCAGCCTGCAGGGTGAGGAGGCGGCTGGGATGGTGGTCCGGTGGAGTCAAAGGACGGTGGGCAGCCCTGGATCACCATGCACAGTTAGAGAAGGCTAAAAATCTCGCCATGCAAGGAAGGTGCTCGTGGAGGTCACCAGTGTAGATTTGGGCCAGGGGAGCAAGCATGTCCGAGACTAGAGAAAGCTGGCGCCATGATCGACCTGGAGAGGCAATCAGCTCACAGTTTCTGCACAACCCTCTCTCTTTTTAATAAGAGCCATGATAAATGCATTTCCTCCTTGTTCAAATATTCCTCCAGGTTCATTATTCTTTGAAGCCTTCTCTTCAACCGCCCCTTCTCTCCTGTTTCCCACCTTCCGCATTTTTCACATTGAAAGAGATGAGTAATAATAGTGCAAAACAACCTGATGGTGGCGTAGAGAAAATTCTTAAATTAAAGGGTTGGAGAAGCAAGATATAGAATAAGTCAAAGATCTCCAAAGAGGGTTAGAGCATTTAAATATCTCCTGCCAGTAAAGATAATCTTTCCCCAATTTTCTAAAAGACAGAAAAAAAAGAAAAGAAAAACCGAAAGTTTTCCAGTTAGTGATTATTTTTTTAATCCAAGGGTCAGAGAAATAGGACTTGTGGAGCATCTGCTTCTCTGGTAACTATAAGCAAGACAGCTAAGAACACCTAAAAATGGATAGTCAAGAATGAGAGAGCCAAATGAGAGAATTCACGTAAGATAGCCATAATAGCACACGGTGTCTTTCTTACTTTATAAAACTTTCACATGTATTATCTAGAGATTCTAACAGAAATGTGAACAGGCATAACAATTATGAAGAATCTCATTTCAGGGCCTCCCTGGTGGCGCAGTGGGTTGAGCAACACACTGTGAAGAATCCGCTGCATAGCAGCACGAGTTCCATCTCTGGCCAGTGAGGGGACCCACATGGTGCGGCAGACCTCTCCAATCCTCACCCGCTGCTCCCCTCAGCAGCGGATTTCACTTGATCTGCCTGTTCTGTTCCCCACTGTGTCTCTGGTGAATCCCCCCTTTGACCTCCTGCGACTCTGGCCTGCACCCCAGCTCTTGTATGCATAAGTAAATAAATCTTTAAAAACAACAAAAACTAACCTTTAAAAAAACAACAACAACAAAAAGAGAATCTCATTTCAAGGAGGAAAGAGTGGATATTCACAGACTTCCACGAGCTGCTTGAGTCCCGGGCTCAACACGGATGAAAGTGAGGCCAGAACCTTAGAGCTGGGCAGGTTTCTATTATGCCCAGCACCTTGGGTGTACGCCATCAATAGACATCGGTGAGAAGACTGGCGCTAGGTGTGGCTATAGTGGCGCCATTGCTTAGCGCGCGGTACTTATAAGAAGACTGGCACTAACAATTAGCTGTCAGTATGTATCTTTACCTCAAAATAGACATAGATGAAAATGTAAATACTTAATTTTCTATTAACACTACTGTTACAAAGCGAGGAAAAGGCAGTATATAAGAAATATTACAGAGCTGATGAAAGAGAGAAAGAAACTTAAAAGTGCAGAAGTTTCTTAGTTTGACCTTAAGTTAGTTATTCTTAGACTGGAAATGAGGAAAATTAAGCAGGTGATACACAGATCTTTTTAAAAAGCCTAAACATCTGGATCATTCTGTGCTATTCTGAAACAACTGAATAGGAAAAGAAGGACAAAACAATGTTATAGAAATCAGGAGCTAAAACTTGTGAGAAAGTGGTCTAAATTTGGATAGTCTAAAAACATGACTCAAAGGGACATAATCGCAGCCTATAAATATCGCTGAGCAATAGTATGTGGTAAATAAAGTAAGTGAATTATTCACAACCTTAGGTTCGGGTCATTTCTCTTTGTCCAGCTGTCTAAGGAAGATAATGCTTTCTACCTGAGCTGGTGTCCTCAGAGAATTAAAACGACCGAGGAGACTCTTTGGGCTGGTACTGCTGGAGATACCTAGGAGGAGGGGTAAAAAGGTCCAGAGATTGGCCGACTGTGGCTTTTTACATCATTAGGAATTACATTTGCAAGTCACATCACTCCATTGAGTATGTTCATTTCTCACGTTCGAGAAAGAATCAGAAAACAGAATCAAATCCCAAAACACTTTTGGTTACTGGCCCATTGATTGGAAGAACCAAGCATAATCTATCAAGTCTGCTAGAAAGCACCTGCTTTGAGAGCGGGAGATGCGTGGACCTGAATTTCATGTTTGCATAGTCAAAGACAGTGGATCAGAGTTCTTGAAGCCCTCCCAGGCCCTACTGTGCCACCGTTTCCTCATTGCTGTAAGGTGAGCCTATCTGTCTTACTTTGTAAATCACATTTTACAGAACCAAGCATTTTTAAAAGCGGAGAGCTGAGCACACACAACCGTCATGAACATGATTATTGCTGCTATGCTTCAAAATGCTGTTTTCCACAAATATTTCTTCTCGGTCACAGTTTCCTCCCTTTTGAAATTTTTTACATTTTCTGAGTAAGTCTTCTGATCTCCTGAAGCCACAAGTTATCTCAAAAGACCTTTTTGGTCCTGCCTCCATCGTTTGAATTGCAGCGAAGCTGGCCCTGGGCAGGCCCCGGTTGGGCGTCCAGAGCTCTCCTAGCATATTTTTTAAAGCACCAGGACCTCTGTAAACACAGTTGGCTCAACACATCGGCTCTGCTCTTCCCAAGGACAACTGTTCTAGCTTCAAAGAGAAGCTGCCTACAGTTGGTTTTACTTCTCTTCATTTCTTCGGCAAGGAAAAGGACCTAGGTCACTTGACAAGGTATTTGCCCCTTACATGAGCAGGGTTCCTTGTTTCTGGTTTTTTTTTTTTTTTTAATATTTATTTTTTTGATGCGTACAAGAGCTGGGGTATAGGCCAGAGTCGTGGAAGGTGAGAGGATTCACCACAGAGTGGGGAGCAGAACAGGCAGATCTACTGAAATACACTGCTGAGGGGAGCAGCGGGCGAGGCAGGAGAGGTCTGCTGCACCATGTGGGTCCCCTCCCTGGCTGGAGATCGAACTCGTGGTGCTGTTTGGCGAATGCCTCACAGTGCAGCGCTCAACCCAAGGTGCCACCAGGGAGGCCCAGCAACAGTTCCTTGTTAACCCCCTCACACACAGCCTGAGTGGTCCCTTGTCAGTTTATACCACTGCCCCCTGCCCTGAGTGGATGGCAAGCAGCACGGAGGGGATGGGCATTCACTGAAGGCCACTTTGCCATGATCCTCGGCCACCAACAGCTTGAACTGTTCCCAGACTTGGACAGTGAGAATCTATGGAGAAAGCCAAGCTTGAAAAGACAAGCATTTTCTAGGGAAATATCTTGGGCTTATTTTCAAGCCCATAGCAATGGTAGCCTAGGGTTTCTCCAATGTTCTTTACAGGTAGAGCAGGAGCACTTCAGTATAAATTAGGTTATTGTCATCATATTAGTCCCAAAGAATAGACTGACTGACTACAATGAAAAACCCTGCAGACTTTGAGTAAATATCTATACAATGACACTAGACAGTCCTATCATAACCTCATTTACACACAAATATTTGGGTAGGCAATGTGCACACACACACATGCACTTACAATGTTAACGTACGTGGACTTTTTTCCATTACCACTGCAAAGTTCATGAGAAACACAATCAGTATTCAGGTGTTGCCTACAGTAACATCTGATAAGGAGAAAATTAACAAATCTTCAGCCGCTATTGTGTGCTTTCCTGAGCCGGTGGAATTTACCGACCTGCAGCATTAACACAGAATCATGGAAATTGGAAACAAAGAGTTGGAATCTACTGGGAATGATAGACTCAAGATGAATTCAACTGGAAAATTTGGCTAACTTAAAGTGACATTCTTTGTGCTGGAATTTTTCAATCTGAAAGCTTTAAAAAGGCTGTAATTATTTTGAGTTTTCAATTCAGCCCTGTTCAAACTAAGCCTTTTATTTTCCTCATCTCTGTACCTTTCCTCCATGGCGACTCAGGCATTTGCCAAGCACTGAAGTGGTAAATTCAGATTGATTTTTATACCCATATCTATTTCCAGGGAATGGTAAATAACACAACTTTTGCATCCTCTGTGCCAAGAAAAACAAAGGAATATTTGTATATCCAAACTTTTATCATGTGCACAGGCTTTAAATATCCAGCACAGCTAAATAAGTAACTTAATAAGAAATGGTCGATTAAAGGCAATGAAATTATTTCTTTGCAAGTTAGTGCTTTTTCTCAAGAACTTAGACTTACCTCGTGGCTTTTGGGTCCCAAATCACAATGTCAGCATCAGATCCCACAGCTATTCTTCCTTTTCTTGGATAGAGATTAAAGATTTTAGCTGCATTTGTGCTGGTAACTGCCACAAATCGGTTTTCATCCATTTTACCACTGTGCTGTAAAACAATTTAAGGAAGAAAACGCCTTTGTTCTAATGATCAAATCTTTAAAAAAATCTTCTACCAATAAAAGTACAAGATTGTATCTCTTAGAAACAAACAGAACTGTACGTAGTATTTATATTGTGTTGTTAGACACATCTGTGGATGCTGATAAGTCTTAAGCAATCTTAATGATAATGATGGGGATGATTGGTTAACATATGGAAGCTTGAAGATAACTTCTCAATGCTTAAAAAAATCCCCACTAATTTTTTCAGTCTTCCCAGAAGCACAGCTAAATGTTAATAACAGTATTTTCAAGCCCTGTTTATAGTGTACTGTCTTCCCTTATGATCTGGCTTATTTATGATCTGGCTTATTTATTGCAGACCCAAGATTGATGAGATGATCATGTACATTAGGTACTAGAATATTATAGAGTTGAGGTAAGATGGACCATTAAGCCAGGAGGACAGTGCTTTTAAAATGGAAAAATCAGTTCAAGAGACTCAATTTTGTATAACTGAAATGTAATTGAACCAACAATCATGGGTAGTCTGTTGCAAAACATTTTAATATGAACAGATTTTGGAGGGATGCGGTACCTCTAAAATGACGTTTTTGTTTTTTGTTTTTTTTTTTAATTTTCTCCTTTTCATATGGTAAGATTATCCTTAAAGTTTGTCAGTTGGTACCTGTCTCAAAAAATGGTTAAGAATTATGTCCTGAAAGTTCCCTTAATAGCTCATCTTATTGTTTCAGAAATTAACATGGCTTTCTGTATGTTATTGAGAAATATTTCATCATCTTAAAAGTTATTTATAGACTTGGGAATTATAATAGAGTCCAAAAATCTGTCATAATGAAGACATTCATTATAATAATAACATAAGATCAAAGAGAAGATTTGGTATCATGAAAGGCTAACTAAGCAAAGAGAAAGAGAAATTACCTGGGCTGTTTAGAGTTAAAGGAGAGCAACAAGAGTGAAGAGACTGGTTAATAGAGATGGCTCCAGAGATGTTTTTGTTTAAATATCAACTTACAAGTAATGAGGAAAAAGTAAAGGGTTTTAGAGAGGAAAGGACCATGTACAGACTATCATTTTTTTTTTAAAGATTTATTTATGCATACAAGCACTGGGGTACAGGCCAGAGATGTGGGGGGGTGAGAGGATTCACCACAGAGAGCAGGGAGCAGAACAGGCAGATCAACGGAAGTACACTGCTGAGGGGAGCAGCGGGCAAGGCAGGAGAGGTCTGCTGCGCCATGTGGGTTCCCCTCCTGGCCAGCAACAGGGATCGAACTCGTGCTACAGTGGCTGCGGTTTGCTTCATAGTGCGTTGCTTAACCCACTGCGCCACCAGGGAGGCCCCAGACTATCATTTTTGAAAGGGGACTCTGGTACTGGCAGAGATTTTAGCAGGTGAGAGACTGGTGACAAGGACACCAGAAACCATGAGGTCACTGCCTTGGTGGAAATTGGACATGGGCTTCTTAATTAGAGCGGTAGGTGTGAAGATGGAAAAAAGGATCCATTTTGGAAATAACATTGACAAGACATCTTCAATAACTAGAGGTCAATGGGATGTTCAGGGGATACTGAGATGTGAAATATGATGGTGTTATCCAAGGAAAGGTTACTGGGATGTTGGGGTGATGGGCTTGATTAGGGGACCTCAGGCCACCACATCCCCCCTACTAAGCTTTGCAACTATACGCGTCAACCAACCAGACAGGCCAAAACATGAATCCATTTGATTCCTTCCATCATCAGGGAGAAAACTCTAAATCACTGAGATCCTTTAAAATTCTTTCCCTAGACTTTGAATGATTATTTATGTGAACCTACAGCCGTTTTTGAAGTATGATATCCAAGGGTTCTTAAAAAGGAATCATCTAAAGATTTCACAAAAAGGAAATATGAATGTAATAAAAATCTTTCATGCATCTTCAATCATCCCTGGTATTTATGCTCGTGCTATGTGAAGAACTGGGATTCACAAGCAGAAGAAATATAAGCATTACAACATTCTGAAGACTTCAAGAATAATCGTCTTGGCACCCAGTCTAAAGTCATCCCTTAATGCCTGCAAAATGATGTAAAGCATCCTCTAAACTAAATTGTCTAAGGAGAAGATGATCTCTCATTATTATCCTGGAAGATAGGGTGGTGGTGTTGATAACGTTGTATTTTCAGGGTCCACACTAGTTAAGAACAACCCAACAGCACCTCTGCGAAGGTGTGTGGCAGGCATGCTGGTCCAAATGGGCCAGAGTCTGTGGAAGAATTAGGCAAAGCTAACTGTATCCTGGGAAACTTACCACGCCTTTTTCCCATATTACTGACATCCGGTCCTCAACACCGTTCACTCCATTGGGAATCTTAGTAAAATCATCCTTTCCCAGAGCTTTCTGGCAAGTGTTGAAAGTACAGTGGTCAGTCCCTGTTGTGCTCAGGTCATCACTGTATAAGAAAAGCACAAGCATGGTAGGGTGAACAGACAGACTAGGACAGGAGGAAAGAACCATCACCTTTCCCGTCAACTGACTCCTCAGCTGACCCTCAGGAAGCTGCAGTGGAAAACGAATAACAGTTTTTTTCAGGAACACATTCTACCCCATTCTTGTCTCTGTTAAGGTTAGTGTTTTCAAAAAATACTCTTACAAGAAGCATGTTTAGTTCAGAAAAACTGGGTTCTGGGCTCTATCACTTACTGGTTCTGTGTTATGGGTTAGTCTGGGGCTCAGCTGCTCTTCTAGACAATGGTAATTATGTGTGCTTGATGATTACTATTTCAGAATGACAGGCGCTAACTTAAGTGAAGATTTCCTGGAGCAGCACACCACGCAGAGCTGCACTGGTGATCTGTATGCAGAAGCGGGTCCTCCAGGGCAGCCCTGATTAATTAAAGCCTTGTGATGAGTAGAGATGTGATATTGCCTGTGACTATCAATGTCACCAGAGACAGGCAGAATAATTGTGAATGATCTCAGGACTGTGGATGTGGGAAGGAAGAAGACGCTGACACAAAAGGCGAGTGAACTGACAACCTATGTGGAAAAGTCCTTTGCTAATATGGATCTAAGTGTCTGTGAATGGAGAATGTCAGCATGTCCATGAATGGTGTGATTCTCAAGAAAAATGATCACCATGTTCTAGAAAGTAGCATCTCTGAAAAGATTTTGGGTGACTCTCCTGGGGATAACCTGCTGGAAGATACGGTTTTGCCTTTTCCACCCCTGCAGTATTTCTGCCTCAACCTCTTGTACCTTTACAGCACACATATCTGGTTCCAGGTTATCAGAACATTGGGAAAAATTCGAGAATATTGTGACTAATAAAACAAAGCATAATGAAAAGGTGTAGCTCTTGGCTAGAAAAGAGAAGACAAAAACAGGAGAGTAAAATTGTCAGTAGAAAAGGTCTGATTTCTCTGTGTCCAGGAGAGGTTCTGGCCCCATATCACAACATTCGGAAGCAACGCCTCTTGGTTTTTAGGTGTGCGTCTCCCCAGGGCCTTTGGATCAAGCAGAAAAGAATATTGGGAGGTCCCAGGGAGGGCCACATGGTAAGAGAAGCACTCCTCTACCTAAATCTAAAATATGTAAAACAGAGGCCTTCCTTTTGGCGCAGTGGGTTAAGCAACACACTATGAAGCGAACCGCAGCCACTGCAGCACGAGTTCGATCCCTGCTGCCGGCCAGGGAGGGGACCCACATGGCACAGCAGACCTCTCCTGCCTTGCCCACTGCTCCCCTCAGCAGTGTGTTTCAGTCGATCTTCCTGTTGTTTCCCACTCTGATTCTGGTTGATCCTCTCACCCCCCACACCTGTGGCCTGTACCCCAGTTCTTGTATGCATAAATAAATCAACCTTTAAAAAAGAAATAAAAATAAAACATGTAAAATACCTCATTTGGGCAAAACATTCACAAGTATCTATTAAGTGTTTACTTAGCCAGTAGATTCATGAGGAAGTCGGGGGTTGAAGGATCTGGGCGCAGAGGGGGGCCCATCACATGGTGAGCTGCATGGTGCCAGTCTTTACTCCAGTAGTGGGTACCATCTGTGCCGAGACCGGCTGCTATGGGCTCTCCATATACCACCTTTCCTGGAGAATTCAAAGGAAGCGTTCAGCACCTCAGTTTGTTCTTAAGAGAACCATCTGACAAACATAGAAATAAGGGTTTTCTCTATCCTTGCAAAGGATATTATGAATCCCAAACTAAAATTCACTTGCTGTGAACAGGACTTAAAAATAAAAACTACTGTTTCCTGAGCATGTATTTGGCTCTAGCCAGTGCCCACTGCAGGCTGAGGGAGATGAGTGAGCCACTCGCTGGTACCCACATGGCTTACTGCGGCCAGTTAAATATGAATGGAAGTGGCTTGTGCTGCTTCCAAGAAGTTGTTAAGCCACAGTGAGGTCTGCCGTATCCCTTCTCCCTGTGTCCTGAGACTGGCAGAGGCTGCTCCTACAATTGTATATCAGAATGAAGAGAATATGGAGCAGAGGCTGAGTCAAATCAAGATGACTGTGTCTATGAATGAGAACAAAATCTTGGTAGTTACCTGTCAACCACTGGTATTTTAGATACATTTGTTATCATTGCATATCCTAGCAAAAGTTGCCTAATACATGTGTCATTCTAATGGAGTCGTCTTGAAAACCCTACCTGGTAAGTGATACTGTTATCACCACTGAAAGATGAAGAGAAAACTATGGGATGAAATAACTCCTCCACAATGGAGGAGCCAGCATGGATGGAATGGAGGGGGCAGGATCTGAATCCAGCACTTGGCCCTAAGGATTCTAGCTTCTGTGCTATACTGCCCTAGTAACAGGGATCACAGTCACGTGAAGTTCAAGTACAGTAAACCTCTGCTGCAAATAGATCTTAAATCTTCTTACAAACTTCATGAGGAAAAAAATTTATATTAAATAAAGAGAGCATTCACGTAATAAGATTATAGTCAGAAATACAGACTTAAAAAATCATGCAAATGAGCCATCAAAAGCATACAATGTTGGAAAAGTTAATAGTGCATAGTGAATTTGAATTTAAAATCAGAAGCCTGTCTCTGATTAGCATTTGTCAAAATAATAGATTCACTGGCACCACCTGATCATACCTAAGCAGTCATAAAGGAGAGTGCAAGTAGAAGATGCTGGAATATCAAATTAGTTCACTCTGGTTAGTCAGATGCCACATTTTAGTTAAAGTCCTAATACATAACTGAAATTAAACTGATTTCCTCAGAGAGCACAGTGGATAGCTTCTAGCTGCCTGAGTCATATTGAATTGGAATGTAGCACCCTATTATCTCACAGATCATTTCTCCCCCAAACTATGCACCTTCCTCTAGCTAGCCTAAGAATTTGAAAAGCCATGAAAGCAAAACTTATTGGAGAAACTTGCTTCTAAGGTGGCCACATCTCAGAGGATTATCAGTAAAGGTTATTCCTGCCTGAGCCACTACTAAGATCCTTCCCTTTCATGATGCACACAGGATAGTTGAATTCTGCCCTCCCCCTTTTGCTTCTTCCTCTTCTAGGCCCTAAGAAAGGTGATATTACCTTTATTTAGAAAGGTGACATACCTTTAGTATCATTCTCTATTATGTAACAGGTCATTTTTAATGTGAACTAAAGGTAATGCACCATTTACTGGAGAAGTAACAGGATGCACACAGTGTTTTATTTGCAGGTCTGAAGAGAACTTCCTACTCCAAGAGAGCTTGAGAAACTCTGAGACTTAATCAGCGATCACTTTACAAGTTGCCAGCTCAGGATTTTCCTTGGTTCATCATAAAGGAGAGATCTTTATCACAAGTTCTGTTCAATCACTTGGCCCATCAAGGTGATATGAGAATTCAGTTCCAAAAGTTCTACAGTTTTAATAGCTCTCAGGAAAAATGAAAAATGTCAGCATGTACCAGGAGTCTGCCAGGAATGTTTTGAAACCAGATGATAGGTAATTTCCTTGGCAAAGCTCAGCTACTCTTACACTGTGACAGGCAGTTTTTTGGTATATACAACAAGCTCTTGGTTGACTGGGTTGTTTCCCACCATCTCCTGATTGAACTTACACAGATAACAAAACATCTTTAAATGAAGAAGTACAACTTCCTAATAGCACCCCTCTTTTCCACAACGGTTCTAAGGCATTTTCAAAGCACTTAAAAGCATGAGAAGTCCACAGAAGGAGGAAAACAGGGACAATCAATCACTTGAGTTCAGCACAATTGTGAATTTTATTAGATTTGGGCTAAGACTAACGTAGTAATAAAAATAGCTATAGTCAGGCATCACTTTCTATAGTCTGCAAAGTCCATTATCTCATTTGATCTTCACTGAAATCCTTACACTGGCTTGACAGATAAAGAAACTGAAACTTGATGAGACTAACTCATTTGCTCAAGACCAGTGGGCAGTAAATCTTACACCAGAATCAGAATCCTAGTTTTTTGATACCATGTTGTATGTGCTTTGTTCCTCGGGGAAGTATCATTTTTCATTTCTTGGTAAAGAGCTTGTATTTTTAAATGCCTAAGTCAACCACAAGCTATTTGTGGATGTGGCTGAGCAATTTTCCAATTTCACTTACTGGTTTCATTTACTACTACGGTTTGCAGGTTGGTAATGAAGAGTGCTATATCTGTCCTTGTCTGGTACTCTCCTGATTACATTTGAGAGCAGATGGTTTCAACAACTCTTGGGAGATAGTACATCTTCATCATTAATCTCCTCCCACTGTCTCAGCAAGTTTCACATTATGTTGTATCCTGTCTTCCCATACATGTTCTCGCTTTCTTTCTCCATCCTTTGGCTCCAAACCAAAAAGAGACTCAGTACTTAGGATACAATCTCCCTCTTAAAGAAGATTTGTCCTCTGAGAGATTCTAAACATTTACAAAGAATAAAGCCTCTCAACTAATCCACATGGCCCCTCCTCCCTTCCTGCCCCAGCAACCAGATGACCTGTTTATTAGATGAAGGTGATAGACAAGATGTTAACATGGTGTCTGGATCTGGGAAAAGTACTTAATCAAGTCATGGAATCTGTTGGAGAAGGTTGAAAGATGCAGAGAAACTAGCCAGGATGCCCAGAAGTGGAAGCATTGGTTACTAAACACATTCACAAAAATCCTTTTTCTAGCCAAAAAGACAGAGTGGAAACTTTCTGGGTGCATGCTGTATTGATTCAAATATTATATTTACATGAGAAGAAAATAATTGATAAAAAAGTACATAGAAGCAGCAAAGAGAGAGATCATAGATTTAAGTTCAAATTCTGACTTATTTGTTTTCATTGGTGACTTTATGCAAGATGGCTGATTGCTCCTAGTTTCAGTTTTTTTCACCTATGAGATGGGTCACAGTGTCCCTCTCATGTGGCAGTTTCGTGGGGATCAAATAAATGAATACACATGGAGTTACCTCCCAACTTCTTGGGACCCCAGCGTGAACTTGTACTACGTGAAGAATCCTGTCTACTTGTACTACGTGAAGAATCCTATCTCTCGACAAACTTCAAATGTGAAGCCTTGACCCTCAGGGTATCAGAATTTGACTGTATTTGGAGATAGGATCCTTTAAAGATGTAATTCAACGAAAGTTAGCACTAATCCAATGTGACTGTGTTCTTTAAAATAAGAGGAAATTCGGGCAGGAACTTAAGCCAGAAAGAGAGGTCTAGAACACCTTTCCCACAGAACTCGGAAGGAACAGACCTGCCGACACCCCAGTTTCATGCTCTTAGCTTCCAGAATTATGGAAAATACATTTCTGTTGTTTAAGCCACCCAGTAGCAGTACTTTTTCATAAAAGTCCTATTGTAACAGGGTGGTCCCCAGGAAAGGGGGAAGTTCCAGAATCCCAGTCCCGCCCTAAGTGGGAGGAGCTGAGCAAGGATAAGAAGATGCTGGAGAGAGGAGACAGGAGGACAGAAGGAATGGAGGAAGCAGGAAGCAGGATGGAGAGCAGCAAGGAGACCTGGAGGAGGCACGTGGAGCAGAGGGACATGTGAAGAAACTGTGCTTGCTTTTTGGTCTT
>JAGFMF010011395.1:6521347-6557934 GCA_019455555.1 Galemys pyrenaicus | reverse complement strand
CCTATTTGGCTGGACTTTTACCCTCAAGGAGATGGGTAACTTTGGATGCTTAACTTAGTAACTATATTCTTTGTCCTTTCTGTATTGTACCCTAATTGTTTTAAAGTTCCTTTCCATTAAAGGTCTTATATGCTTGTCTTGATGTGGCAGATGGAAGAACTCATTTAGAGAGAGCAGGTTTGGGGGTTCTGGAGTGTCTTTCTCCCTGCCCTGGAACAGTTTTTCCTTCTCAAAAGAATCCTTGCAAGAGATTCTTACAGGGACTTGATTCCATTCAATAGGTGTAATGCAGAAGCTGGGAAATCTTCATGATATGGTAATGAAGGCACATGCTTCTTTGCTGAACCTATTTTTAAAAGAGCTCAATGGAAAAGTTCCAGGAAAAACAAAAAAACTAAACTTTCTAACACAATAATGGCCTAAATAGGTAGCAAATTAAAATAAGATCTGCATATATGCTTGTTGGAGTACAGACAAGGACATCTACTTGACCTCGACACTTGGCAATTGCTCCTCCAAGAGTTAACTTTAATAATGTGAGCTTGTACTCACATTAGTGCAAGTTAGTAAGATAAATTACTCTGAGATTCACTTCTCACGATTTGTTTCTACAGAGAATACTTTCACAATCTAACGCAACAGCTCTAAACTTTACACTTAAACTACAGACTAAGCATGGAAGACCTACCTATAGTGACAGAGCCAACTGTAAATGCCATAATCCCTGTCGATGTAAAGATAATATAGTTGATAGATGTCAGAGAGGATAATACAGGGCTTCTAAATTCCTTTCAACTTAGTAGAGAATGCAAATAATAGCATAAACCATACAAACCGAAGTACATGATTCAGAGACAATTATCATTCACGAGATTGAGGAGGTGAGAGGTAAGATTTACATGAGCTAAAATATCTATTTTCATAGTTGGGGAATCAAGTGGTACTGTCAAAAATTTTAAGTCATTACCTATAAACTAATGGTTGAGAATTTTGAGGCAATCACCAAAACAAAATCTAGATATGGCTAAAAGTTAATGGCTCCAAAGACTGAGGCAGAAGGAAATAAAAGATAATCTATTTTCATTTAATGCATTCATTATCACTTCCATTCCTGGCATGTGTTTCTTTTAAAAATTATTTAAAAAATAACATGATGATAAACTTTTATATCAGTGTCTTAAATGGAAAGCTAAAGAAAACCTAATTAAGTATAAATTTGATACCAATGTCCCCTAGAAATCCTCAAGCTGATTTCTTGAATGGAGTGGAGAGTAATGGAAGAAATAGGGCTTTGTTGACCAGATGGAATTGAGCTTGAACTCCAGGTTTAGCATTCGAAAAAATCTTGAGTTTAATTTACCAAACTTACCTAAGCCTCAATTTCATTAGTTACAGAACAGCGATAAAATTTGGCTTGAAATATTGTTATGACAATTTAAAAAGATAACGTATATTACAATGCATTGATGAAGTAATAAAAAAAACCTGAAATGAGATAAGATATATTAAAAGATGAGCCAGGTACATATTAAGCACTCAACAAACAATGTTGGTTGTTATAATCATTAGCCCTCATGTTGCTCTCTTCTGGGTATGAAGTTGGCAGCTCAACTATAAAATCAGACGTAATAGGGTTGTATTTCTAAGCTACTACAATAGAGACAATTAACAATAAGATACCTTTTGTATCTCTTGGAGCTGCAATGCTCAAACTTTAATATGCATATGAATCACCTGGAATTTTATGCACATCCTATTCAGTACATCTGGGATGGGATCCAGGACTCTACATTTCTAACAAGCTCTCAGTGGATGTTGATGCTGCATTTTAGGGACCACACTGAGTGGCAAGATCCTAGGGGATAAAATGGGCTGGCTGAGGCATTTACAGATGGGAAACGATCATATTACAGATCTGGAGGACTCAATTGCTTCTTATTTAAATAATATGACAGTGAATAAATTTGTATTGTTCTTTTATGTTCAGAAATTAAGTTAGGTAATAAATGAGTGGATGCAGGATAGGGGAATTTTCTGTAAAAGGTCAGTCTCCTCCACCAGCCCTCCTTGTTCCATCCTCCCCAGGGATCTGCCCTTGGATTTGCTGACTTGGCACCAGGGAAGTGTTTGGTATTGCTTTGTCCAACCTCCCCCTGTTCCCTTCAGGATTCTATTGGGTCACATGAGAGGAATCAAATGTTGGGGTGGGAAATTGCTCATGCTAATTTATTCTGGAAGTTTGCTGCTTCTTTGACATTCATGCATTAGAGTATTTTCACAAGTACTATTATAATAAGTCTGACTCAACTAGAACATTTGGGGTGACATTTAAACATTCCATATTTACAGTCCTTTTAGAAAGGAATTTGGTGATATTCAAAGGACACAGGCATTTACTCTGACCCAGCAATCCCAAATCTAGGGTCTTCTGTTCTGTGAATACCCGGCAGAAGAATAATGGTATCTGCAAGCTCTCCATTGCCTGCTCCCCCAACTGAATATGTCACCCCACCTGGCAAAAGAGACCATATGGATATGATGAAATTAAGGACCTTGAGTTAGAGGAATTAACCTGGATCAATCAGATAAACTCAGTGCAACTCAAGAGTCTCTACAGTGGAAGAGAGAGGCAGAAAGGGAGATAAGAACAATGCAATGCTTTCTCCCCACCATGGGTGACTTTGAAAGTGGAGAAAGGAAACATGAACCAAGGAACGTGGGTGGTTTCTTGGGGTTCAGAATACAAGGAAATGGGCCTTCCTGGTGGCGCAGCGGGTTGAGTGCAGCACTGTGAGGCATCTGCGGCACTGCAGCACAAGTTGGATCCCTGCCGCTGGCCAGGGAGGGGACCCAAATGGAGCAGCAGACCTCGCCCACTGCTCCCCTGAGCATTGTGTTTTGATCAGTCTGCTTGTTCTGCTCCCACTCTGTCTCTGGTGAATCCTCTCACCTCCCTGGACTCTGGCCTGTGCCCAGCTCTTGTGTGCATAAATAAATAAGTTTAAAAAAAAAAAAGAATACAAGGAAATGGGTTCTCTCCTGGAGCCTCCAGAAGGAACACAGTTCTGCCAGCACCTTGGTTTGAATCCAACTTAAGACCCATTCCAGACTTCTGACCTCCATATCTGTAAGTTAATAACTTGGTATTGCTTTAAATTACTAACTTTGGATAGTTTATTAGAGCAACAATAAAAAACTAATGTACATTCCATATAGGACCTAGCATAGGCATCAGACCCTCACTGTGGCTTCATTTGTTATAAAGACTGAAAAAAGAAAAATATCAGATAGCTTCACTTATAGGGGGAATGTAAGGGAACCAAATAAGGGATCAGAAAAAATAATTATAAGAAATTTAAAAAACATTAACAGGCAACTATAAATCAAAAACATTCTGCAGGGGAGGAGAAGTATCAAAACAGGGGAGGGAAGAGCACAAGGGACTGGCGATGATGTAGGGGTAAATTGGTGGTGGGAATCTTACAGGGACTATACCCAAGAGGAGAAAGCATGCACTGTACAAAAAGGAAGAATGATGTAAAATTAAAAAAAAAAAATTAAAAAAAACCAGCTAGTCGAAAATAGTGGTATGTTCTGCACCTGTAAAAAAGAACAAGGAAACTCTATACCTATAGAAGCTGACCTTTGGAACACATTTTCATGTAGGAAAAAGAAAAGGCATCATATAGAACCCTAGCTGTAATATTTTATCTTTTGTTTATAAAAGAGAAAGAATAGCATAGAGCATTCTTGTTTTGTAAAGATAAACACTGTAGATGTAGGACAGAAATACAGTAATAAAAATTATGCATAGAGTGTGGGATAAAGGAGCTAGAGAAGGAAGTAAGACTTTCAGACAATATATTCTTTATAGAAATTTTGACTTTAGTTGCATGGAAATCGTCCATCTTCAAAAATTACAATTAATTTACAACAAACTTGTAAATTAAAATAAAATTTAAATGCCCACACTTCAGTTTAATAGCTCATACTTGTAACTTGCATTCTAAAACATTACCTAAACTTTTACACTGTTCCTCATGGAATTCTATCCAAATTCAAAATAAATACCCAAGATCGAGAAACTGCTTCCTGACAGAACTGTCAAAATTGTAGTTTGCTGCTGGGTAACGTTGGGCCATTTCTGCTGATTTTGTGGTTTCTTAAGTCATATTCTGACATTGTGGACCCGAATGATAGGCTACACGCACAATATGTGATTTATAAGGCAAATAATTATAGAATAACTGATTCCATAGAGTTGGCAACAGAGACATCTGGTGGCAAGAAACTAATACTACAACTTTAAAACTGCAGTATTTCCTTTTGAAAATACTGCCCCCTTTTAGACAGAAATTCTGTTATGGTAAGGAAAAGTAACCAGAAATGATTGGTAGTAAGACAATTTGGGATAAAAAATAACCTTTCCAAATGTGAAAATGATTGTCATAAAATATTGTTTGGACAACTGCTTCAATTACTCCAACCCCCAGCTGCAGTCTAGCTCAATTCAATTCTAAAGAAATTTGTTGAGCACCTAGTGTGTACCTGCACCACCCTGACCCAGGTGCGGTGAGGGGTTATATAGATTATCCCTAAGGGTCAGGGAAAAGCCTTCTCAGCTCATGGGAGAGTGCCACCTTGGTAATAGGGTGGAGACTTGTAGCTGCAGGAAATGTTTTGAGGCTCTAAGGATGGAAAAGAAGCTGAAGGGAGAGAAGCAGTCATGCACAAGAGCAAAAAGGAGGGCAAAAATAAACATGTAAAAGGACGGAAGGAAGCAGTAAAACCACACAACTATGGACAACTGATCTTTGACAAAGGAGCAAAGAATTTGCAATGGGACAAAGACAGCTTATTCAATAAATGGTGCTGGCAGAACTGGTTCACAATATGCAAAAAAATGAAACTGGATCACTATCTCACACCATGCACAAAAATCAACTCAAAATGGATAAAAGACCTAAATGTAAGACCCGAAACTATAAAATTTATATTTAAAATCATAGCTAACACGCTACAAGACATACATCTCAATGACACCTTTGAAGATGCATCCCCCAAAGCAATAAAAATGAGAAAGAAGATAAATAGATGGGACTACATCCAGATAAAAAGCTTCTGTACAGCAAAGGAAACATTCAACAAAACAAAAAGAAACCCCATTGAATGGGAAAAAAATCTTTGCGCTCCACACAATGGACAAGGGTCTGATCACAAAGAAATACAAAGAACTCATAAGACTCAAGAAAAATAAAGTAAAAAACCCAATCAAAAAATGGGCAGAAGAACTTAAAAGACACTTCTCCAAAGAGGATATTAACATGGCCAACAGGCACATGAGAAAATGCTCATCATCCCTCATAATCAGGGAAAAGCAAATTAAGATCACAATGAGGTACCACCTTACACCAGTAAGAATGGCACATATCAAAAAAACCAACAACAACAAATGCTGGTGAGGATGTGGAGAAAAAGGAACCCGAGTACACTGCTGGTGGGAATGCAAGCTAATCCAACCATTATGGAAGGCCGTATGGAGGTTCCTCAGTCTACTAGAAATGGAACTACCATATGATCCGGCAATCCCNCTCCTAGGGATCTACCCAAAAGACACAAAAATACCAATCCAAAAGAACACCTGTACGCCTATGTTTATTACAGCACTATTTGTAATTGGTAAGACCTGGAAACAACCCAAATGCCCCAAAGTAGATGACTGGATCAAGAAGATGTGGTACATATACACAATGGAATACTATTCAGCAATCAAAAATGAAAACTAGGGCCATTTATAAAAACATGGATGGAACTAGAAGGAATTATACTCAGTGAAACAAGTCAGAAGGCAAGAGAAAAATATCGGATGGCTTCACTACTAGGAAGAATGTGAAAGAGCAACAACAACAACAAAAAAAAAAAGAAGAAGAAGAAGAAAAAGAATGAGATCAAGGAAAAGGGCAATTACAACCAAAAGCAATAAAAAAAACCCCAAAACACAAAACTCAACAAGACTGAAAGGTCAAAGATAAACCAAAGGGACCATGGGGGGCGGGGGTGGAGGAAGGGAGGGCAAAGAATGGGATGAGGGCAGAAAGTGCACCAGAGACTGAGGTGCTGGTGCACGGGTGAAATGGTGGTAAGAACTCCCTAGGGAATACAAATGACGTCAAATATACTTAAATAAAGAAATTTAATTTAAAAATAAATAAATCTAAAAAAAAAGGACAAAAGGAAACCGACTGGAAGCTAATAAAAGGGGAATAAGAAAAACTGTGGAAATTCACAGGTAACTTTCTCACAAGCCCCAGCAGGGGCTGCAGCTCTTTTACTTTACTCGTGAGCTCATGCTGACTTAGAAGTGAGGGCACCGTTCCGAAATTACCATCTCTCCTTGCATCTGCGACCACCTTGGCAGCCGACTTGCTCATCACGTGCACGACGTAGAGCGGGCAGTTGGCGGCACTGGCTATGGTGACAGCCCGCAGCGTGGCCTCCGCCTCCACCGCTTCTGGGCGGCACAGCTCATGGCCTTCGGGGCCTGTTATCCCCAATGCCAGCATCTTCTTTGCTCCCTAAAAACAGCAGCAGGAACACCCACTGAGGAAAGGAAGCTTTACTATTGCCAAAAATCATTATTTTATTGTTAAGTGTAATAAACACACTGCCATAGGTCTCTTAGGTCTAGGAGTGTGTGTGTGTGTGTGTGTGTGTGTGCGCGCGCGCTCATGCACAGTATGTGTATTTGATTAAAAATAACTTTATTTCTCCAAAATTGTATGTCGTTTTCCATTTATATTTTATGATTAAATTATGTAACTTATATATAATAATATAATTTAAAATTACATGTATGCATATAATTTATATATGATTATGTAATTTTAAATTACATTTATACATATAGTTTATATACAAATTATAAATTTATAATTTTATGAATTAAATTATTTTGATGAGAAAGATCAAAAAGATGAGGTTAGTTCTAACCACATTCTTTAAAAAGCAGTATCTGTGTTGAAGAATCATAATGGGTTCAGAACAAACAGTATAACTGAAAGGATTCTAATCCCCAGTATTAGAATCTTGTTGAAATGATTTATTATATTAAATCATGTCATGAATGTCACTTTTCACTGAATCACAGTGTTCATGTCTCCTTTCCCAGCCTTCCCAATGGTATTGAACCAGCTAGTTCCCTCTCTAAAGCTTTATTTCTTCCTTAGGAAGTCAAGACTTGGGCTGGGAAAATGACTTGTCACCCAGCTAGGAAGTGGAAGACTCAATTTTAAACTCTGGTATGTTGGGTTTACAGCTCATGCTCTCTTCTCATTATCCCCACTGCCTCTTGGCCACTGAGCTTCAATCTCACTGACTTTAATGGGAACTGAGCCTAGGGAGAGAAAACATCAGCTAATAAAAAGGGTAAGAGACAGCTCTTTAAATCTTGCAGATGGTATACCCTTCAGGCACCTATAATGGAACTAACATGAGAAATAAATATCATCCAAGTTCCTCCAGAGCACTCTTTAATACCTGGTTTCTGAAAAGAGTGGGGCTTTCAACATACCCAACAAGATGCTGATGACATCAATTACGCCACTGTTCCCAGGTTGGTATTCTGAACCAGCAGCCTGAGCTACTGAAAAACAGGGCTGGCATACACAAAGGAAAAATACTTGCATTTTATAATAAAACGTGTTTGAGATCTAATATCTGGTTTGAAAAAGGGAAATGCTCATTCCAATGTATACACGGCCTGAAAGAACCTAGAACTAAGACTCAAGTAAATTGAGTCAAGTGTTTCCAAGCCACCGACAAAGTGTTTATTCTGATGCAAATTAAGAAGTT
This sequence comes from Galemys pyrenaicus, assembly GCA_019455555.1. Classification (NCBI taxonomy): domain Eukaryota; kingdom Metazoa; phylum Chordata; class Mammalia; order Eulipotyphla; family Talpidae; genus Galemys; species Galemys pyrenaicus. The sequence goes on along the minus strand of JAGFMF010011395.1, from coordinate 6,550,083 downwards.
TACCTGTTGGGACCAACTGTCTTCTCTTAACTGATGGTTATTTTCATTTCCATAGAAGCTTTGGGATGCCCTTGCTTACCTCTACAATTAGATCTCCATTTTCTGCGTGGACCTGAGCAACTGCTCCAATCTCCTTGCACTGAGAGAAGGCTGCATACAGCTCGTGGTCCCCTACCATGTACACATCTTTATAGGCCATGAACATTTTGAAAGAGTTTACACCTTTATCTTGGGTAAGGATTTTCATTTCTTCTTTAACCTACACAAGAACAACAAAAACAACAACAAAATGTCACTCTCTGATTTAAATGATAATTTAAAGATTCTTCAAAATGTTGCATTTAGAAGAGAATAAAGTAAGTTAAAGACAATCTAATTCCCAAAAAATTCAATAAAAGACTTGATCTTTCTCCTAGATTAGACCTCATTTCATTTGACGAGTCGCTGCTGCTATGATAACTTTTAAATTGTGAAAGAGTTAATAGTTTTCTCTAAAGTATTTCATTTCTATACGTGGGTATAAAATTCTCAGCATCTATCTGAGATGTGAGGAAATTATTTTCTTAGCTTCTATCTACTGATGTGAGGAAATTATTCTAGAGAATGAAAACAAAGTCATTTGGTAGAACAGAAGCAATCATGTCTCTAGAAGGAATGGAGGCTAGTGAGAGGTAAGGATTGGACTTAAAGGAGGAGTTTTTAGGAGAAAACATACACAATGCAAATTGACCCATAAGCATCTCCTAGGAGGGAAAAGACCCTGCACCTGTCAAAATCCTCAGGGTGTTCAGATTGCCAAAGGCAAGGGGCAAGTTCAGATCAAAACTATCTTAGTGTTTGCCATTGTATATCCAATTCAATTCTCAACAAGGACTAAAATTTCAAAGGAAAAATCAGAAGACATGACTGAATCAAATTGTTGGAACTTCTATAGGTTAAAACACACAAAGGCATATACTATAAAGCAAAAATATAGAGAAATAAAGATATATAACAGGTTTAGAATTATTGCTTTTAGTTGATAAAACTCTTTCACCCTAATAAGGAAAACCTTAATAATATTCCATGGTGAAACGTTACCAACATTTCAACAGGAACCATAAATGACTATTAAACATGAAAAGGAGTTAATCTTCCTTCTAATTAAAAAGTGCAAAACAACACAATGTCATTTTTTTCTATTGAGTCAGCAAAGTCCTGAGATGATAATGCGCACAGAGTTGGTCTACGGAACAAAAAAGACAGATTTGATATTGAGCTCCTTAGTTCCATTGTTGTTTATTCTAGTCCTAGTTTTTCCATACTTTTCCCTGGGGGCTTTATCACCTGGCAGAGCACAAGCCTGTTTGTTGATGGCCCTGAACTCCACCAGAATTTCAGTCCATGAGGATGGGATTACTGCAGCTGGTCCACAGCCATCTCAGCAGTTCCTGGTGCACAGTGACCACTCAGTGGCTACTGGCTGGAACCCAGTCGGCGGTCCTTTGTTATAGTGTCCATCGCCAGTAAATACATGTCTGAACATGGTCTGCACTTACATTCATCAAGTCTACTATTTGTATATTAAATGTGAGCAGCACTGGTAAGAGCACTTATCATCATCTGTGCTTTAGCTTACAAAATAAGAGAGAGTCAGGAGAAGAGGGAGGGAGGAAGGCAAAGAAGGCAGCAGGGAGGAAGGGAGGAAAAGAGGAAGGGGGAAAGAAAGCCCAAAAAGCATCAATTAGCATGGCATTTTAGAGAAAAATTAACTTTACTCGTGGACTATAAACCTTGCGGTTATGTTTTTTGAAATACCTGTTAAAAATTGATTACTTGTTGTATATTCACTCAGTGTCTAAAGCCCAACTTTTAGGGGGAGGCGTGAACAGTACGTTACATGGTCACTTCAAATAAAGTCACCCTCCCAACCCTTTCTGGCGCAAAACTTTCTGAATTAAGTCCAATGTGGAAACATGTCATTGATTGAAATCACTGGTAAAAGTTCCTTCTGTGTTACACGTACATTTTTACGAGGAGAAATGAACATATTGTAACATTTCTCAAAATTGTCTTTTCTACCCAAACCAGGCTATCAATTCTATTTTTTTAAGATTTATTTATTTATGCATACAAGAACTGAGGTACAGGCCAGAGGTGTGGGAGCTGAGAGCATTCACTAGAGACAGGGTGGGGAAGAGAACAGGCAGGAGTAATGAAATACACTGCTGAGGGGAGCAGTTGGCGAGGAGGAGAGGTCTGATGCACCATGTGGGTCAGCTCCCTGGCCGTGATCAAACTCATGCCGTAGTGGGGATGCTTCATAGTGCGGTGCTTAACCCCTTGTGCCACCAGGGAGGTCCCCAGGCTATCATTTTTACTGTGGGGTAAGTAATTAGCAGAATGTTAGGTCTGTTACGAAATGATCCCACCAGGTGTAGATATTAGCAGAGAGGTTCAGGAAGAGCAGACAGGCCTTGAAAACCTTCCCAGTCTGCCCTTCCCTGGTCTTCCTCCACATACTGAACATTTTCAATTGAAATGCTAATATCTGGAAAAATACTGTCTAAAACAGTCTGCCGATGTTGAAGTTGAGAGAGACCAGTACTTTTTAAAATTACATTTAAAATATTTACAATTCATGAATTAAATATGCATGAACGTTACTGAGAATGAGTATAAAAGATTTATCCTATTTCTTTAATTTTAGTTTTTAAAATGGGTACTATTTCACAGGACTCAAAATTCAAAAGGTATGAGGGAATAGGCAATGAAATACCAGGCAGGAACTTCGATTCTGACTTCCTGTCATCCAGGAAGCAGTCAGGTTTCGTAGGTGCTGGCATCATTTTTTTATTTTTTAGCTCTAGTACAGAGCAAGGACTAGGGGACCAAGTGAAAAGGCGGGAGCTGGTAGTTCACCTGGTCACTCCACCATGTCACGGCCACGTGGAGGCTGTAGTCACAGCAGACTTTGGGGTCAGCCCAGCCCCGCCAGGTGTCGAAGGCCTCGATGAGGGAGCCGCCTTTCTGAGGAATGGCAAAGTCGATGATCATGGTGGTGCCTCCTGCCAGGGCAGCCTGGAATCAGAGACAGTTTCAGCAGGTCAGCCATCCATTCGTTCCCTTGAGCAACGCGCACTGGCAAGCATGCAGGCAGACCGGGCATGTCCAGGAAACCGCAGAGATGCTGCCTGTTTAAATGGCAACCTAAATAGACTTTCTAGACATTAAACTTGGGGTCTTAAAACTGCTAGAACCGCTTCTAAGAAGAGCATGTCTGATGAGATGAAAATGATTTTGATCCCAATACCCAAACAGAGGACTCTAAAGAGAAACCAAAATGGAAAAGTAGAGAAAATTCTAAACATTTGCATCTTAAAAAAAGGCTCTCTGTTACTGTGAAATCCCACTTCCTGAGACTCAGTCTTGGTGGTTGTGTTTGTAAAGCCCTGGGATCCAGGAACCCCAGCAGACTAAGGTGATACCTGTCCCTTCGTTCCCTACAACTGATAACCCCTTAGTCTTTCCTTACTTCCCCTCTGTCCCTCTACTCCATCCTCTCTGCTCCAATCTTAGCTTAGACCTTTCTCATCCTTCCCGTAGCAGGTGCAACACAGTGCACACATGACCGCCTGACTCCATATGTTGGAACCGAATGCTTCTCACTGCCTCTGGAATGAAGTTTAATTTTCTTTCCATGGTCTACATGTCTCCCCAAATCTGCCTCAACTCATATTCTCCTCAGTGCGGGATCAGTCTCCCCAAAAAGGTTAGATAGGCTTTTCTCAGTGTGTCTAGAGGAGCCCCTTGTCACCTTGGCATTGAAACTGAGGTCAGTGGAAGACCCATGAACCTCAGGAGGCCTGGGGCCGGTGCTGTATGAATGCAGACCATGCTGTGGTACCGGCCGTGAAGGTCCTGAAAACGAGAAAAAACTTCTCTCCTGGCCTAAGTCCTGTGTCCTTTCCTAATCCAAGAAGAGACTGGTCCCTTTTCCTAATCAGAGAAGCAATTACTGCTCCCTCTTTGATGACCTTAAAAGAATGTGGTTTGAGGGTCTCATCCAGTTGTGGGGTTATCAGTGCACACGACCTCCCTCAAGAGCCTTTGCACCACTGCCTTCAAATGAGGCAGTTTTCCAGTTTTCATGGAGCATCTCATCTCACCACCAAAAAAGGTGACACCCCCTCTTCCACGTCTCCATTCCCAGCCACACTGAGGGCTCCCCCGTAAGCCCCCTGGTCCTAGCTGTACTAGCTTTATTCTAGCTCCTTTCTCTGCTTACTTCTATATACTTTATTTTTCCTTAGGTCCCTTGGTCTCACTCCAAATCTTTTTACTCTCAACAAAGCTTACCATTGGTGCAGGATCCTGTATATTGTCCCTACTTTAGATAACATTGCCTTATTCAAAAATGATGCATGTTGGCAATTGTTAAGAAATCCCTACTGAAAAAACAAACAAAAGAAATCGCTCTTGGTGTAATGACAATACCAGAAAAAACATCCTTAGGCACTCTGTTTTTATTTAGATGTAGATTAATCGTCTCACCTTCTTCTTAAAGTATCTTCCCAGTGTGACACAGATATCCCTTGAGGATGAAGGACATTTTTTCCAATAGTAAATACTGTTAATTAAAGTGTTGGAAAAAAAGTCCTTTTTAAATGTTTACTGAACCAGAAAATCAAGTTTAAAGAACAGGTCTTTCCATACTTCCACCTACCACATTCAGGATACAAATAACTTAGAATGAACCAGGAGCAGCAGAGAAGCCACTGCTCTCTGTTTCTACTTCTTATGTTTCTTCTCATACTCCCTTGTCTTCAGAATGGGAATACATTTAGAGAAATTCGAGTGAGTGGGTAGCACAGCCTGAGCCAGCAAGGATAAAGGATGAGAAACTGTGTCTAGCTTTTCCCAAACCCTGGGCATTAGCCACTTGCCACAGGGGTCCTGGAAACCACCCTGAGTCCATGGGCTCTGTCTGCGCCCCCCACCCCTGCTTTGGAACCCCTTATTTCCTCTTATCTCATAAGGACTCTCTGGTTACCAGGGTCCTTTGGCTCCCAACATTATCTCAAATTCCTGAACAGTATTTCAAGTTCTGAAATAGTTCATTCTTTCCACTGGATGGATCTAAAGAACCAAGACTGTAGATCTGTAATCTCAATGTGGACCCCCAGATGATTTTATATTCACTTTACAAACATTCATGAGGATTTTTACCTAACACTTGAGGACTGAAGAGAGGAAGGTTGGGGAGGGAGAACTTGTCAAAGGTGAATTTTTTCATATTTCTACATGAAACCTAATTGTTTCCTTTTTGTTTTTGCTGATTGTCTTTGCTCTACTTTTATTTGTCAGCCACACAAAATGTATTTACCTTTTCTGATCTTGGCTCATAAATCAGTCCTTTCAGCTACTAATTATTTTTGCGGCTCTCCCTTGAAAGCCTTCCAATTTATCTAAAACTTGCTTTTTGGGGAAGGAGAGCACGTGCTATCTCAGGACAAATGTGATGGGACAAAAATAGAGATAAACTCTAACCAACCGTGAGGTCACAATATTACATACATAACACAGATTTTAGTTCAGAATGTATTAAATCATGATTCAAAGCATCCCTGGTATTTTCTTCCTTTTCATGGGAGAAATTTCATTTAGAATTTTCATTTCTAAGCTCATGTTGGACCAGGTGACTACGTTTCATTAAATACTATTGCAGGACTTGCTCAACCCAAGTAAAACAAAAAGAAATTCAACAGTACATTGGTCATTCAGCTTTGGAAAGATGCTCTCCACAAGGATTCTCTGTGCTTATCCCCTTGCCTCCCCAAGTTTGAGATATCAACCACATCATCATCCATCCAACAGGGCAAACCTCAAAGGGTCACCCTTGATACCTATCTCCTTCCAACATCCCCAACTCCAATCCGTCAGCCATCCAGGCTATTCCTACTTATCCCATGGGTCTCTTTACTTCCTGTATCTTCAGCTCCACTGCCGTCACTACCTTCATCTTCTGACTGGACTAAAGCAGTAGCCAGTTCATTGTCACCAGCCATGCTTGTCACTGCCAATCTCATTGATTTCCCATTGCTCTTAAGATGAAGAAAAGATACTATTACACAACCCATAAGGCTCTGTGTGACTTCAGCTTTATCTAGCTGCTGAACTTTCTATTCAGTCACCCCTCTCCCAACTTGTTCACCCCACTGTGATGCCATGGATCCCCTCTCTATTTGGAAAGCTTTGAGTTCCTTTCTCCCTCAGAGATAATTAAGGTGAAGGGGAAATATTTAATGAACAAGGTGGACTCCAAAGAGCATGCATAATTTAGTGGAAGGGAGAAATGTCTACATGTACCCAAAAGAGAAACCTGAAAGGATAGGAAGCAAAATGTTAAAATTATGATGATTTAAGTATAATTCTTGTCTAGACTCTTCTGTCTTTTCCTTTCTAAAAGGAGCAATTTCTTCCTTTAATTAGTACATATTGAGGGACTGTATTCCTCCAACATTTTCCTGGATGAAGACTACATATTGTTTCATCAGTTTTAAAAATATTTTTTAATTAAAGTTCTAACATTTGACTCCATCTCAAATGCTGACTGCTTTGAGAGAAGAAATGACTTGCCCAGGCTCACACAGTCAGACCACACAGCTAAAGCCCAGCATGGAGCTCTGGTAAGCCACAGAAAAAGGAATTTAGTTTGCAATCAATTTTCTGGAGTGCAGCCCTTCTACAAGGTGAGGACACTCTATAAATACAACCATAAAATGTGTGCTTAATCATATACCTTCTACCACCGTATTATAAGTAATCATCTCCATGGCATTTTACCAAAAAGTTCCAGAAAGAAGCATAAATGCCTTTCTCAATAATTTTGAGGACTCTTTGTCCTTTACCAAAAAAGTATTCTGTGAGTTTTTCCCAATTAAAAAAAAAAAAAAAATCCCTTGCCAGCTATTGAAGCTGCCAAGGTTTTACTGTGAGTCCAAAAATTCCAAGCTTCCAGATGTCTGAATATAAATACATGTATTTCTATATACTTGAATTCTAGTGAGCACTTGTAATTGATCCTCTTATCACAGGATGTAGTAAAAGCAAAGTCATAATTCTTTCCCGTTTATCTAATTTGTAATATCCATTTGAATAAACTCCCATTGTCTTTCCTCATGGACAATGACTTATTGGAAAAGCACTGTATGTCTAGTACAGACCAAGCAAATGAAATATGATTTCCTTAAAACAGGGAATTATTTCCATGAGTTACATCAGCTAGAAAGCTTTTACCTGCAATTAAATAAATCAATGATAGGCTTTGAACCAAGCTCTTATATGAGTTAGATTTACAGAATATGTAACCTTCGTTTGACCTACAATTTCATTTTTTAAATTGGATCCCATCACAATCTAGTGATCAATAAACAGAATACCACAGACATTCTCCGTTCTATTTGTCAGATATTATAAATGATCAGCTGGTGGATACAGAAAGCAAATAGCTATTGGTCTAGCCTTTTGAGGACCAGCTCCTGAAAGCATGATATATCTTTTTTACCTTATAGTTTTCTATATTCCAGATACCCCTTTCTAAACCCTAAGTGGTGAGGTGGCTATAAATGCATGCATGATTCCTTCACACATCTGATCTTTGTGTTGTGTATTTATTTTTGATAACCTTGACTGCTTCTAGCCTTGGGAAGGTGAAGGACTACTTAATTTCTTAGGGTGACTATGCTCTATTTATGAGAAAAGTTACTTCCTACTCACAGCTTGTGACCTATGCAGTTGTTTCATCCATTATTGCCACTCTGACAACCTAAACATTAGAAGTTTTTCAGAAGGAAGAAAGCCTAGCTGGTACAAGTTCTCACCGTGGCAAGTGGTCCTGAATCTGAAGAATGTCTTGGCCACTTGCTGGGTGTTAGGTAATGTTAGGTAAGTGATTTAAATTTTAGTTTCCTTGAAAGTAAAAGCAGAGCATCACATCTGGGATTGTTGGAAGGCAAGGCACAGCTACAGTGCCCGGTTTACTGTAAACTCTTGATAAAATAAATTTACTTAATAGCATTGATATTTTTAATTAAATAAGGACATCATTACACTTTGGTGGTTCTAGTAGTTTAGCAGCCCAAGTAAGCAAACCAAAATTTATATTTATAAATGCCTCAATGTAAGAAATCAAAATCAATCACAGCCAACTAAGCTTTTCCAAATGAGGCAAACACTGAAGTTACAGCCAATCATAAAATTTCACTTTTTGCTTTTGTCTCTCCTCTATCCAAGTCCTCTTGCTCCTGGGGTATAGTCTTCCTAATTATGTCTGCTTTGGTACTGCCTAGCTAGAGTGCATTTTTGCTCAAGTAAATGAAAATATGGAATATGTCTCAATTTATCTTTTAACAATAATATATACAACCAACATTTACAAAGACTTCTTTGCCCTAGTCCCCAAGTCAGAACTCCTACCAACATCAATTTGAGAATAATTGTGGAAACTCTAGAAAGGACAAAATAACTCCATAAAAACCTCCTTTCAGAATCCAGGCCAGTATTTGAATGCTCATGTTTAATCTTTATTTACCCATCTGGTTCCCCTTTATGAAGCCCCATCTGTGACTGGGTCAGGTGTGATTCTCTCCTGGGGTCCAGTCAACCAACTTCGAAGTGGTCTTTTGCAACTGAGTCCTTTGTGTGTACTGTTTAATATTCAGCATAGCTTTAGTCTTTGCTAAGTCTTTGACCTTAATATCTCCAACCATATGGTTTTCTGCTTAAGACCAGAAGCTCATGAAAAACATGTTTTGTTTAATGTTTTGGCAACCTTTATATATAGTAATGTCTAGAGAGTCAACTGGTGTAAAAATTCTTTCAGATGTTGACAGCACATCGTAATGTACTGTAAAGATCTGATTTCTCAGTAAGAAATTGTAAATCTTTCCACGCCAGGAGACCAGAATGAGTAAGGAACAGATAAAAGACTGAGGCTACCTCTCAAGGTCTTAGGACATGGCACAGAGAACCTAGAGAAAGGGAGGAATGACTCACTCCCATCACAGTGCAAACTCTCTTCTTAGCAGTTTTATCTGGAAACCTGATGAGACAAAGGGCAATAGTTGTTTAGCCAAATGTGCAGAAATGATGCTAGAAAGTCTGGTAACTTAAAGTTATTGCCATCCTGGCAGATGAGATGTTCTTGGAATGTTTTGGCTTTAGCACGGCATTATGTTAGAGACCAGTCTGTTGTAACAGGAGCTGTATGAACTATAAATACAACAGGTAACAAAATTTTATATGCTGCCACACATTCTTCCTCATATGTACTGACATAATACAATCATAATTAGGTAAATCAATTTAAAAAGCATAAAGACCATAACACTGAAACAGTGGCTATTGTTGAATGGGACATTATGGGTATTATTTTTCCTCTACTTTATCATTAATTTTTTCTAATTTTTCTATTGTTGTGTATTGCTTTGATATCAGAAAAATCAATATAAAAGTTCATTAAAATTTAACAAATTTCGCTTTTTAGCAAAAAAAGTGAATATTCAGTTTTCAGAACAGATGACCATCTGTCTTACACAAGACTGATCATTGCCCTGATGAAGGTTGGTAATTAGTAACTGAGAGGAAACTTTGCAAACATTGGTATGAGCCGCCTGTCCCAGACCCTTCTCTCTGGGTCAGATCCCTCCTTATTCTGTTAAACTTTCTGGCTAATCTAGAAGATCGGGAAAGGTGGAGGGGGCAAGAAGGAATGGGGTAAATAAAACTGCTAGAAACCAGTAGGATCACCAAACTCTGGTCCAATGCTTTGCAAGTCTGTGCCATCTATACCAGGACTAAATAACACACTTTGCTTCACACAGATCAAGGCAGGGCTTGCAGGGAAACCTTGCAGCACACCCCTGAGTGAGTCATGTGTGCCTGCGTGTATCAGTGCTTTCCACTGGAATGGGCCAATCCTTCACTGCAGCCCCCACTCCAGCCTCAAGGAGAGTGAGTGTGGGTGGGGCTTTTCTGGAGCTCTGGGAGTGAGGTTCAATTTTCTCTTCCGGGTAGGGCTGCCCTGCTCGTCTCCTGATCTTGTTTGCAGGAGCTTTGGAGAAATGTTTAAGATTCTTTCCTCAGTCTAAGCCTCTAGGGTTTTGTGTTGACAGAAACCTAAGCCCATGTCACCTGAGGAGGGGTGACCTGATCCTACTTCACCAGCAGTAAAACTACAGTGTTCAAACAGCAGAATCCAAGTCTGATTTGATGTCCCGGGGCAACGCAGATTGAGAAGAGATGGGACCAGGTGACCTCAGTGCAAATGGGAGCGCCAGGAGGCCATTTCTAGAATATTTCAATTCCAAGTCCTCCTTAGTTATTTTCCTGCAGGAGGGCAGACCCCTCTGCCCTCACTGACCAGTGGTAACTTTGTCAGAGCAGTAACTGTTAGGAGAAGGGAATTTTCACTTGGAGGATAGGGAGAAATGACCGCCAGTGCCTACTGAACACAAAGATTCTGTTAGCTGTTATGGAAAATCTGGGGACTCCCCCAGAACACCACTGAAGGCAAGGGGTTGGGAGGGCAAGGTGTAAAAAGAAATGAGTGGCCTGGACTTGTTCTATTTGCCAAAAGGGAGTGCTAAGCCAAAGCTGAGGGGCTGCTTCGAAGAGTAGCCTGAGGAGAGGAGCTCAGCAGAGGGACGCTCCACCCCCAGCACAGGTGCTGTTCCGCACCGATGCAGTGGCCTGAGTGGGGGTGGGGGGAGGGCAGTGCCTCGGCCAAGCAGCCCAGGCGCAGCTGGAGGGCTCGAGTCTGCGGCGGGAGGCCTGATGGCTCCGCGGAGCTCTCGCTGGGGCTGGGGGGCAGGAAGGGGAGGGCGGCGGGGTGGTACCTTGGTGCCTTGGTGGAAGTCGTCGACGGACCGTGTGCCCATGAAGGGGAACTGCATGTGCGTGTGCGTGTCGATGCCACCGGGCAGGACCAACTTGCCGGTAGCGTCTAGGACCCGCAGCCCGGCGGGCGCGGCCCCCGACGGCAGTAGGTCGCGCCCCAGCGCCCGAATCACCCCGTCCTCCACCAGCACGTCTGCCACCTGCGAGGAATCGTCGTTGACTACGCGACCCCCGCGGATCAGAAGGCGCGTCGGCGCTGCCATGGTGAGGGGGGCGCAGGCTGCGCTGGGGCTGGCCTGGGCGAGAGGGGTGGCCTTCCTCAAGGATTCTGAGGATGGTCCGCAGTCTCCAGCTGAGGATACAAAGGTCTGGCGAGGTCTGACTGGGTTTAATCAATGGGCCCTGGGGCGTGGGCTCCACCCCTGGGAGGGAGCAGGACTGGGCCAGGCCTGGCGGGGCTGGGCTGGGTCCTAGAGGCTGGATCAGAGCAGGTCCGCACAGGACAGAGCAAGAGCTCAGGGCCTCCCTGGTGGCGCGCGGGTTGATCGCTGCACTGTGAAGCATCGCTGCACAGCAGCGTGAGTTCGATCCCCGGCCAGGGAGGGCACCCACATGGCACAGCAGACCTCTCCTGCTTCGCCCGCTGCTCCCCTCCGCAGTGTATTTCGGTGGATCTGCTTGGTCTGCTCCACTCTGTCTCTTACCTCCTGCGCCCCTGGCTTGTACCCACAGTGGCTTGTACCCCCCAGCACTTGTATGCATAAATAAATAAATCAGATGTTCTGTCGCTGTGAATCCAAATGCACACTCAGGTCTCTGCCTCATGAAAGGGAAAAAAATCTTCTAGTTACAAAGATGAAGGATGTTTGTTTTTCTTTATAGGAAAAGCACTTTGGGAGAAGTAATCCACCTCATCCCTAGGAGTATGTCTGTCTCTTAACTGAATCTGAGGGGAAGGGAGGGGGCTGGGCATCCCCACCAACAGTAATAACTATGAAAATACCCAGGAAAGCAAAAGATACTTAATTTGGATTTCCTTTTAAATTTTTAAAAATTACATGAAGAACAAATCATCACACAATTCCAGTAATTGGCAGATACCGAGTGTGAAAAGTCAGAATGAAATATTTATTTGAAACTAAAATGATTAAGTAGCAACTGTTCTCCAGATTTTAATGATACAACACAGTTTTTCTTGGAAAATAGCAAGTAGTGTAACTCCAAGGATCAAGATTTTTGTTCCCAATTTCCCCATAAAAGTAGCTTAGTGGTGTTCAGTGAAGTCTTTTTTCCCCTTAGTTTTTTCATATAAAATATTTTTTCCATATAAAACTTGCCAATACTTGTTCTTTCTTTTCAGATTTGCATTGAGAAGTAAAAATGCTGATGGATGTGAATGCATTTTAATAAAATGGGAAATGCCTGACAAATGTATTTAACAAACACAAGCTTTCTAAAGACTGACCATGGAAGGAGACTGGATAGAGCAGATGAAGATAAGCAGTGTTCTCAGCCTTGAGGCTATAAGGGCCAATGCACATATGTATTTCAATATATTAAAAAAAAACAAAATTCTATCATTGAGAGAGGATAAAGATAAGAGTGTAGAGAAAAAGGAGGAGTTTATGTCTGTCTTGAAGAAAATTAGATATGGAAAAAATCACAAGTTGGTATTTGGACCAGCATATAACAGAAGACATGAACATCTAGAGGTGAAGGGTGGAAGATGGAACAGTGTTCTAGACAGAGAACAGAGTTGGTAAAGGCACAGAGGAGGTGATAGCAAGTGGATGCTGAACTCCATGTAGTTAAGCTGGGGAGACAGGATTAGACAGGCAAAGAGCACCTCTTGCCTTAGGGAAGGAGGAGGAAGAGCAAGAGGAAAAGTTAAAGGATGGGGAGACCAAGAGAAAAAACTGTGTGAGGGAAGGCAGGGATGCAGTGTGTCCAGAAATACAACAGGTTTGAATGCTCTTGGAGGGTTGGGGAGTGTTGGTCACCTGCTGTTCCAGCATCTATTCTTGTTCCTTTTCTCATAAGAGTTTCTGGGGTGGGAAATCTTCCAACTGTGTTCTCAGAACCCTTGCACCTGATGGGGTGACTGGTTCAAGTACTGATCTGCTCAGCTGGGCTCTGCCAGTCACGGCTGATATCCTCGTGGCTACAGGGATGGAGGGGTTCAGGGATGGGCACCTCAAGTAGACTTACATATCCAACAAAAGCAGACCCTACAATATGTTAAATGTGAGCAAACAAGAAACTTGCTGTTTGGGAAACTGAAGTCCAAGAAGTATAACAAGAGACTTCTGGGAACTGTTTTTAGCACTTGGAAAAGCAATCCTTCTGGGATAGCAACAACTCTGGAGCAGGAAGCAGAGAATGACAGAGACTGGCTTCTCCCAACTTTGGAGTTCCTAAAACCACTCGAGCTGAGGTCCTCTCCTTCAGCCTTCAGATCTTGCCTCAGCAGGTTTGCTTGTCATTTCAAGTCAACTAACAAACTGGGAAGACACCTTCCAATTCAGCAGTCATGCGTGACCCTGGAGATAGTGTTTTTGTTACTGGGTAACCCTATTATAAAGTGGGTTTGCCTGACTGGGTCCTCACCTGCGCACTTGAAGGGCACTTATAATGACCCAACTGCAGGCACACACAACAAAGGTTAATAAAGGGTTTTATTTACATGGGAAGGGGAAATAGCGTAGTGAATAACAATAGGGGAAGAGAGGGATACAAATTTGTAAATGTCCTACCAGTTCCTCGAAGCTAGAACCCAAGGTGCACTGAGAGCTGACTCCCAAGGATAAAAAAGGCCCCAAGGCCCACATGTCTGCTTTTATACCCAGCCTGGCTGCTTAACTCCACCCTCAGGTCCCAGTGATCTGCTCTTCGATAATGACCTTATGGATTTATAGTCTGGAATGGGGGTCGAAGTCCATAACCTATTTGTGTAATCCATTCAGGAGGGTCTTTCCCCACTAGCATTTTCAGTAGTGGAATGTGGGTCTCACAGCCTGGTGCCCATAGTCCCTTGTCCTCGCTCTGCTCCTGTTTCTTTTTTTTAAAGATTTCTTTATTTATGCACACAAGAGCTGGGGTACAGGCCAGAGTTGCAGGAGGTGAGAGGACTCACCAGAGACAGAGTAGGGAGCAGAACAGGCAAACGGACGGAAACATACTGCTGAGGAGAGCAGTGGGTGAGGCAGGAGAGGTCTGCTGAATCATATGTGTCCCCTCCCTGGCCGGCAGCAGGGATCAAACTCATGCTGCAGTGGCTGCGGTTTGCTTCATAGTGCTTTGCTTAACCCACTGCACCACCAGGGAGGCCCTGCTCCTGTTTTTTTCTTGCAGACAAAACCAGAAAACTGGGCAGACCAGCTGAGACCAGGATGGAGGCAGAGGTACCATGGGGTTAAGCCACAACCTCACTTTGTTAAGTGGAAAGCAGCACAGCAGCACCCTGACAGACCAGGTCAAGGCCAAAATTAGGATGGGACAGCAATTTCTGGAAAACCCTGCTTGTTTCTCTGAAATCCTGCCGACACAGATCCTTTAGCCTCTCCGCTTTACTACTCCCCCACTTAAGTCCCTGCTTTTCCCCAATTTGGGGAGATGCCTGAGACAGCAGATGACCATTTCCTCAGGAGGCTGGCTGCGCTGCTGATTAAACCCCATTTCCTTCCACCTTCCAGCTCTTGAGTTTTGGCTTATGTGCTGTGAGTAGGCAGAATCAAACTCCAGTAACACAAGGAATAATCATCACTAAATTTCTTTGAGTCTCAGCTTATACAAACCTCAACATGCTTAAAAATTAGAAAACATCCATATATTAAATTTCCATAGATTTGGCAGTCAAGCCAGGAACAGGAAACCCAAGGTGGTACAACTATTATCAAAATAGCATCATGGACAGGTAAAAGGCGTCATTATAAACATAATGAAACCCCCACCAGCTTTATGAGCAAGCGCCATGCTAGGAAAATAAGCTTGGATGTCGGAGGGCCTCTGAGAACCTTTCTGAAACTTTCCAGGTGAGTGATTTCAGGGGTTGCTTCTCTTTAACACTTTACATCATGAAATGCTCTGTGACACAGCACAAAACAAACGTCCTACATTTAATTAACTGGAACTTTTAGCAGAAAAAGGGGCTTGTAGACTGCCATTGATGAGGAAGGTCACGGCTCGTCAAACTCACCGACGGCAACAGAGGAGGGCAAGTTTCAGGAGAATGCTGCTCGGAGTAGGCTTTCTCCCTCTTCTGGCCATCACCCCCCACACCGGCTGGCCATGGGGCGTGGCTGGCTGCACCTGGACAGACCTGCTTAGAAGGAGGCCTGTTCCTCAGAATATCCTGCCTCCCTTTTCTTTGCCCTGCTCAACCTCCTCACCCAGACACTCAGCCTCCGTGGCAGTAAATAGACATGCCACGTGGGCACTGGGAGGAAGGGGGGAAGTTGTTTTGCCTTTTCTGTGCTAGGGAAAGAATCACTTTGATGGACTCACACACCCTAGTGTGTCTGAGAACACCTTACTCTTCAGAGGAATAACTTTAAAGGAAGATGACAAGATTGTCAATGCTTGACTCAGAGAACATACCCACTGATGCGCTAGTGACAGTGACTTAGCGGGAAGGTCTTTTCAACCCTGCCTGATGGTTAAGAACAAGGCTGGGCAGCCAGCAGGTAGGTTCCTCCAGAGTGCCTCAGGCTTTCTGGAAGCAAGCCCACCAGACCCAGTTGTATTTAAGTCCTCGGCAATCCTCGAGTCTCCGAGTTTGCTGTCCCTCCTAACGCATCCCCTCTTGCCGCATGCCAGGCCCTGTGGCCCTCAAAGGGTTCCAGCCATTGTTTTCAAAAGCTGTCTGGAGCAGAAGGAGGGGATGGTGAGGGAATGTGAGCAAGACCCAGCAAGGGGAGAATGGGAGAGAACTCGGGCCTGCCTGAGCTGGGTCGTGGGAAGTCCCAGGCCGGGGGGGGGGGGGGGGGGGGGCCACACCTGACTCAGCAACAGAAAGGGGATGTAGGCAGCAAGGAAGGGTGGAGAGAAAAGGAAATTGAAGGAGGAATTGCAATCAGGAGTCAAATCCTGCCTCTGATGAACTTGGGCAAGTCATGCTCTCTTGGTGCATGACTTTCCTCAGGCCGGAGGCCCTCCCCAGTCATCGCCTCAAAGTCGACAATGTGTGGCCAGCCCTGCTGTGCTTCTGCTCAGATAACAAATGTCGTGAATGTTTGGAAAAATATATAAAGGAGTCCTTCCTGCATCAAATCAATCTGTGGGACTAGACCCAATACACAAACACTGATCTGACTCTCAGGGTGTGTATGTGGGGGTGGCAGAGGACTTTCAGGACTTACTACTGTGTAACTCCAAGAAATTCAAGAATATACTTTTTTTTAAAAGAAAAAAAGTTCTTATACCCTACAAAATCTGGCATTATTTGCAGACTCTGTGTGAGTGTGTGTGTATGAGTGTGTGTGTGTGTGTGTGTGTGTGTGTGTGTGTATTAAGTTGTTTTGATGCTAAGCCTGCAGTTTCAAGTTCATCCCAGAGAGGCAGGCATGGACTGAGTGTACTGGTTTCCTATGGTGGCTATAATTAATGCTTACAAATTTGACACCTTGAAGAAAAAAACTTACTCTTGTGCAATTATGGAGGCCAAAGTCTGAAATCAGTTCATTGGCTTAAAGTCAAGATGTTAGCAGGTTGAATCCTTCTGGGACCTCTGACAATTTGGTCTCTTGCCTCTTCCAGCTTGTAGTGGCTGCTGGCTGTGGCTGCATCCCTCCCACCGTTGCCTCCACAATTACATTGCCTTCTTTGCTTTTATGTCAAATTTCCCTCAACCACTCTCTTGTCGGGACACTTGTGATTACCGTGAGGACCTCCTAGATAATCCAAGATAACCTGCCTTTCTCAAACCCCTTATTACCATTTGCCATAGAAGGCAGCATTCATGGTTACCAGGCCTTGGAAAGATACCTGCATAACTTTAGGCCCACAATTCAGCCTATGATAGTGTCTCTCATTTGTCTCTTGAACAAAAAGACACTGCCTTCATCAGTGATGTTGCAGGGCAGCAGGCCCAGCAGGGAGGTTTCTGCCTCTCTGACAGCACCTGATATCAGCCTTTCCAGGAACTTCCAGAAAGTCTCCTGCTCCATTTACTCACTCACTCATGCTGTGCCAGTTCCCATGTTCTGAATTTTCTGGGATAAGCAAAACTTATCCCAGCAATATGGCCCTTAAAGAAGCAACAAACATGCACCCTTGATTAGAGTATAAGAAAACAAAATAAAATCAACAAATAAGCTTATACTTTGGAGTTAAACTGACCTGGATTTGGTCCCTGGCATTATCACCCATCATCGCTGGATACTAGGCAAAGTTTCTTAACCATGTGAAGAAAAAGTCACTAAAAACAATACTACTGGATTTTTGCTGCAGAGACTCATGGATTTTGAATATAGCCTTTTATATTTTTAAATTTTTTTTAAAGATTTATTTATTTATGCACATATGAGCTGGGGTACAGAGATGCGGGAGGTGAGAGGATTCACCAGAGACAGAGTGGGGAGCAGAACAGGCAGACGGACTGAAACACACTGGTGAGGGGAGCAGTGGGCGAGGCAAGAGAGGTGTGCTGTGCCATGTGGGTCCCCTCCCTGGCTGAGGATCGAACTCACGCTACACTGCTGTAGATACTTCACAGTGCGGTGCTCAACCCGCTGCGCCACCAGGGAGGCCCTATAGTTTTAAAATTTTAAAATAAAAAGTAAAACTCATTTTTGGAAAGCGTCCCCTGCTACAAATATTGACAAAGACATGTAACTGCCACAATCAAGATAGAGAATATTTTTATCACCTCAAAAAGTTTCTTTCTGTCCCTTTGGCTTCAGTCTCTCCCCCAAAGCTGGCCCGGCAACCATGGACCTCCTTTCTTCTGTCCTTTGGATTTTAGACTTAGGTACAATCAAGCTGTGGGTTAGCTGCAGGCAAATTTACCTGCTGTGCTTGCCCCTTAGTAACATTGATCCTGTGCCAACTTCTGGATAAAAACCCTCACCCTGTCAAGATACAAAGCAGACTCATCTGCTTCAAGGCAGGTCTTACTGTGTTGACTCCAACTTTTTCAGGACTCCTGAGAGGCCCCAGCCAGACTGTAACAGGGTGGTCCCCAGGAAGGGGGAAGTTCCAGAATCCCGGTCCCGCCCTAAGTGGGTGGAGCTGAGCAGGGATAAGAAGATGCTGGAGAGAGGAGATAGGAGGACAGAAGGAAGGGAGGAAGAAGGAAGCAGGATGGAGAGTAGCAAGGAGACCAGGAGGAGGCTCGTGGAGCAGAGGGACATGTGCAGAAACTGCCCTTGCTTTTTGGTCTTGGACTGGTTAGAACAGATGTGGGTGAGAGACCTGTGGGGAGGTTGACAATGGCAGCTTTCATCTTGATTTTGATTTTGCTCTTTTCCTCCCGGATTTGTCTAACTCTAACCCTTTTCTATGGGTGTCTGCTAAAAGGTCCTTTAAACTTGTGGCAGGATTTTAGACCTTGCTTTGGGCCAATCCTATTTGGCTGGACTTTTACCTTCAAGGAGATAGGTAACTTTAGATGCTTAACTTAATAACTATGTTCTTTGTCCGTTCTGTATTGTACCCTAATTGTATTAAAGTTCCTTTCCATTAAAGGTCTTACATGTTTATCTTAATGCAGTGAATAGCAGAACCCATTCAAAGACGGTAAGTTTAGAGGTTCTGGGGTGCCCCTCTCCCTGCCCTGGAACAAGACCACAATTGGGGCTGAAGCAGGAACAGAGATGCTGTTCGGGAGATCTCACAACACTGTCCACAGTTACGTAGCGATGGAGGTTTGAACCTCTGATATCCAGATACGGAGAATTTGGTGTAAAAGCAGGAGCATGAGGTCTGGAGAGTGAGCGGTCAGGGCCTTTGACTTACACTCGTGCCAGTGAGGCCTTGGCCCTACGCGGGGATCGTCCTGCCTCTGCACTGTCATGCCCTCTAATCTCACGCTTCTATTTCTGTGAAATAACTGCAAAAATGATGTCTCTCTTAAGCAGTTACTTTTTGGGAGAAAATCATCCCTTGTCAGAGGTACTTAGTACCAAGAAACGCAAATGCAGTGGAAATGCTGTAGATCAAGGACAGTCTCTATCTGACCATCTGCTACGAACTGTGTGCTGTGTGAATTGATGGGAAATGAGAGCTGCATCATCCTGATCTGTGCATTTGAAGGCCTATCAGGGAGCACGGAAGTGCGATGAAAGGGCTCAATACCTTCATTTTCACCTTGTCAACAGCATCCTAAGCGATTCAATAGAGGGAATTTTTTGTGTTTGGTCTGTAGTGATAAGAACAGTTAAAGAGTCTCTTCTAGACTTTGTGGAGTGCCAAACTCAGCTTCAGTCTCATTTATTTTTCAATTCACACTTTTACCTTCAAAGAAATTCATTTGAGTGTAATGAAAGAGTTTGAAATTAATTGTACTGCAAAATAAATAACTGTAATGCTGAAACAAACCATTAGATGGCATCTTGAAAAGACATGTATTCCCTCTGGTTTGCTCTGCCATTTACTACATAGAATGAGGAGGAAAGCATTCCTTACCCCTATTGATATATAGCTGTTATTTTTTTTCTCTTTTAGTTGGAAAGGAATTCTTTGCTCCCTTGAATATGGTTGAAATCTTGTCTTGTGGACATTTGTGATGTATAAATACAATTTCGTATTATAAAGTTATGACTCTAAATTTATAAACTATATTCTTCATACTAAATGAAATTTTTAGTTATGATTTAAAAATATAGACAAGCATGATGGTTGAACACACAGTAGTCACTCCGTGAACATTTAAGGAATAATTAGTTGTTCCATTTGAATATATGAGCACAAGGCTGAGACCCTTAGATGCATTACCTCATCTCTACAGGAACTCCATGAGGTAGAAAATACTTTTTCATTTTACATACGTAAGAAGTACGACCCAGAGAAGGAAACTGCCAAAGTAGCGATAGTTACTTGATCATATTTAAGGTCAGTCATACTAACAGCAACTGCATTATACCGTTAGAACTAAGTAGATAAGCTAGCATTGTTTCCTGTCAGTTTTACATATTAGACTCTATCAAATTTCAATATGATAAATCAACCATTTTTCTCCTGCAAATAAGCAAGTTTACTTGTAGAGGAACAGCTTTGATCTAATTCTCAGAAAAATACAAAAAAGAAGATGTAATTTAAAAGAAAAATATCGGATGGTTTCACTATAGAAGGAATATAGGGGGACCAAATAAGGGATTAGGGGGGAAATAATATCAAAAAAACACTGGCAGGCAACTATAAATCAGAGACATCCTGAGGGGAGGGGACGGATGAGAACAGGGGATGGAAGAGCACAGGGAACTATGGCGATGGTGCACGGGTATCTTGGTAGTGGGAATTCCTATACATAAAATGAAAAAAAAATATTGTACAAAAATGGACAATAATATAAAATATATAAATTATATATTTTTAATTATATTTTTTATTTTAATTAGATTTTATTTATATTTTAAAATATATTTAAACTTGATAAAAAGATCTAATTTATGTTTTTATTTTCTAATCTTTAATCAACTTACTGACATATATATGTCAAGTTCACCCACTTAAAATACTCAATTCGGGCCTCCCTGGTGGTGCAGAGGATTGAGCGACCCACTGTGAAGCTACCGCAGCACAGTAGCGCGGATTTGATCCCGGCCAGGGAGGGGCCCCACATGGCGCAGCCGACCTCTCCTGTGTTGCTCACTGCTCCCCTCAGCAGTGTATTTCAGTAGATCTGCCTGTTCTGCTCCCCACTCTGTCTCTGGTGAATCCTCTCACCTCCTGCGACTCTAGCCTGTACCCCAGCTCTTTAGGCATAAATACTTTTAAAAATAAAATATTCAACTCAATGCCTTTTGATATACAGATTTTCCTTAACTTCTGATGTGGTTACCTCCCAATAAACCTACTGTCAGTTGAAAAATAATCTAAATTGAAAATGACAGGGAGTTGCCACTGCCCAGCATTAAGAAAGAGTGTCATGCTGTATTTTGTACTGACAGCTTATTGCTGTAACACTAAGATAAAGTGGAAAAATTGTAAGTTAAATCATCTTAAGTCATCAAAGGTTCACAATATTCACCTAATTTCAGAATATTTTCATTAGTCCCCAAATAACTTGTATCATTAGCAGTTACAATCTCTACTCATCCCCTTACTCAAATTCCCTAGCCCTACACATCACTAGTCAACTGTTATTTTATAGACTTGCCTCTTTAGGACATTTCCTATAAATAGGATGACACCATCTGTGGTCTTTGTGGACGGCTTGTTTCATTTAGCATAATGTTTTCAACATTCATTTGTGTTGTACTATGTCTTAGCGCTTCATTCCTTTCTATTGCCAAATAAAACTTTATTGTGTGAATTTATCACACTTTTTAAATCATTTATAGAATGATGTACATTTGGGTTAGTTCTACTTTTGGCTCTTATGACTATTACTATTACAGTACTCATGTATGACTTTTTGTGTGGACATATGTTTTTATTTCTTTTGAGTATACAGTTAAGAGTGAAATTTCTGGGTCATATAGTGACTCTATAATTGACTTCTGAGGCACTGCCAAAATGCTTTTCCGAATGAAAACATCAGTTTACATTCGCACCAATAATGTACAAGTTTTCCAATTTCTTTACATTCTTACCAAAACTTATTTCCTGTCTAATTATAGCCATCTGATTATGAGGTAGTAGTTTTCTAATAATTTCATTATCTATTGTATACAAGTTGCTGTATAAGCAACTATGACTCCAAAATAAAAGAGACATCTTTACCTATGTGACTATAATAAAACCTTAAATGTAAGGTAAAATATCCTCATTATTCTATATGTGAAAGTGAAAATATAAGAGTTCAAGTTCTAGGAGTTGACTTCTGCACAAATAACAAAGACGCTTTGCCATTGCTTCTGCTGATGGCTGAGAGGATAATATCTATCACACAGATCTGTTCTGAGGATTAGAAATGAAGTACACAGCATTGGACACTATGGTAGGTACTCAGGAAGTAGTCAACACATGGATGCTTATTTTCATTTCAAATCAAGAAAATGGTTACAGAGAATTGCTTTACCCACTCTTTTTTTTTTTTTTTTAGTATCTGTAAAGGGGAGCCTCTTTGGTGGTGCAGTGGGTTAAGCAATGCACTGTGAAGCAAACCGCAGCCACTGCAGCACGAGTTCGATCCCTGCTGCCGGCCAGGGAGGGGACCCACATGGCGCAGCAGACCTCTCCTGCCTCAGCCATGTATTTCAGTTATCTGCCTGTTCTGTTGTTCCTCACTCTGTCTCTGGTGAATCCTCTCACCCCACATCTCTGTCCTGTATCCCAGTTCTTGTATGCATAAATAAATATCTTTGAAAAAAATATTATCTGAAAAGGTATCTTATGAGCCAGAGAAATAAAAATTTTGTTGTATGATTAAGTCTCAAAAAAAAAAAAAGCCAGCAATCATGCTAAGTCCAATTAAAGGAAAACAATAGGAACACAATGAAGTTAAAACTCAAATGGTGCTCAATACTGAATAATAAGTCTATGTTTAAGGAAAGGAACACTTTTGAAAACTAAATTATCTAAAAGCCAAATTATATAAGGAATTTCTATGTTCCTTGAAATCAGAGCTCAGCAGATAAGCACACACCTGTATTTCCTACTGGCTCAGCATGGTACTAAGTGCATAGCATGTAGCCATGTTCTGTGTTCTGAGGTTCTATGGAAGTTCTTCATTCTGGTCTTTATACAATAAAATAAAGAGCTCTGTGCCAAGATAACACTTTTCCTTTGTTTAGTGAACCTAGTTTTCACTGAGACACAGTCAAAATCTTTTTTCCTGGTCTTTGAGTTAATCGTTACAGTGACACTGAAGGATAGGTGTTATCCCATTTCCAGATGAGGTAACAAGGCCGAGTGAAATCAAGTGACTTATTCAGTTATAAAACTCTTAAGTAGCAGAGTCAGGATTTGAACTGTAAGTCCTATGTCCATGCTTTTCCAGCTTACTATTATTCTGTTCAAAACAGCAATCTCAGAGTGATCCATCAGTTCCTGTAGAGTCTACTTGGCCCCATCCCCTTCACTGACCACCATCTGCTTCTCCTTATTTAATTCCCATAGTCCAATTCCCATAGCACTTTATGAAGGATAATAACTTTCTTTGGGATTAAGCCTCCCACACACGGGAAAATCTACCCTAGTTGACATCTCATTTTCTTTACTTGAAATCGCGCACAGGAAATTCTTTTCAAAATGTATTTCATTATCAATAATCCATGTGTCTCCTAGGTTAACAGACCACAACTAAGTACTATAACTGGTTCCGAGTTTTATTAATCTTCAGAACCCTTTGTTCAAAATCCAAGGTATGGAGAGAGTAGCTGTTGGAAAAGCAGGGTGAAGAGGCCATTGATAGTCTGACCAACAACTGCATCTGCTTTAATGAGCACTTACCTGCTCTTAACCTTCATTGTCCTACGATAGGAAAAATATTGCTGGACAACGAACTGGAGATGCCTCCCCAGTCACAGAGTTTAGCCTAAGTGCAATGAACATACCAATGCCGGTGCAGTTAGCAAGTCAGATTCATGGTCCAGTCTCAGCACTCCTAAATAGAGCTGCAGATAGCAGGTCAGGCTGGTCTGTGTCCTTGGACAATTACCTCCCTGCAAAACTTCCCCTTTCCTCTGGGAACTAGCCTTCAAACATATGGTTTATATGTTTTTTTTTTAAACCCATGTAGCGATGTAGAAATAGTAAAGTATAAAAGGAGTTCCCAGCCTTTGTTCAGGGCCCAAATTTTCTGAGAAAGGTCCATGTCTGGGTCCATATGCATCTGAATAAAGCACCTGATCTCCCAAAATCCTTGAGTACCACAGGTTTATCCTCCCATAGCCTGGGTCACAGGCCAGAGTAATTTCTATTAACACTACTTTATATATATTCATATTTAATCATCCAAACCACTGTTATTTTTCCCAATTTAGAATCAGTTGATGAATAGGAATGCATTAGTCTAGGACACCTGCTACAGTTGCTTCATTTGACCAGAAACTGAAGTCGCTAGGCCATGGCTGATGCATTTGTAAAGGTCTCAGGCTTTTTCTCTTTACCCAAACCTCTCAAGTGAGGCTTCTCTCCTGGATTTTGAGTAGGCAGCTAGCAGTGTTTGCTATAGGGAGGGAACTAAGTGATGTGAAAATGACTTAGTTCTCAGGATCCTATAATGACACCCCTCCAGAATCAGTTACTAAGGTGGTTTCCTCAGACCCAGGTTTGGCAGGATCCTCCATCTCTTTGGTTTTGAAAACCCCTCATCACAGTGGGCTGTGAGTTCTTCCTTTCCTTGCTCCCATTTTGACATTTTATTCAGGGTTACAATTCATGTCCATGGCCCCAGGGGAAGTGGCAACACTCAGGAGCACTGGGATGAGCACACTTTTTGCGATGTTCCACCATTCTCTTCAGAAACCACAGCTCTTAGGACTTGTTCCATACGGTTTCTCGTTTAATTAAATCCAAGCTTCAGCAGTGTTCTAACATTCAGACAGCTGACAATGGTAGCACACAATAGCTCTTACCATAAACCAGGCACTGTTCCAAAAGCTTTATGTTTATTAATTTATTTAATCTTCTAATAGCCCTTTTATCCATTTACAGATGAGAACTGATCTACAGGGTGACTGACTTGCTGAAGGTCACAACCTACTAAAGAGCAGGACAGTGTTAAAATTCAGTCAACCTGGCTCCAGATTTTTACCCATGAGTTGCCTCCAATACATTATAAAAATTTTGCTATACTAAAGTATGTTGGAAGGTAAGTTATTTTAAATGTGGTTCAAAAATAGCTGTAATGTTAACAAGTACCAACTGCTTATGTTTATTTCAGTTTTCACCAGTGTTATGATTCTTGACAAATATGCTAAAGCAAATACTTATATTTGTAATAAATATGATATGTACAATTAATGTGACATGACAGAGAAATTGATTTAATTTGAAAGTTTAGCAATGATTATTGAAAGTTTTTTTGCTTAAAGTATTAATACTGGCAATTTAATGTTTCTTAGGTATCAGATACTTTGCTGTGGTAGATTAGACATGTCACATTCTTTGCCATGTCTACTATTGAGAATGGAGTTATTTCTTTCTATTGAATTTGGCAGAAGGGGACTTCTAAGACCAAATCACGAGAAGCCTTAGAGCGTCTGTGGAGTCCTGGAATGCTCATTCTTAAAGGGTTCCGAACATAAGGCAAGGAAACACAGCAGTTCCCTGGAGTGGCCCAGTTGGCAAGGAATCACGGCTCTTGGCTGGGGGCCCTGAGCTCTCAGACAGCAGCCAGTATGGACCTGCCAACTAGAGGTGAACTCTTCGGGAGCACACTGTCTAGCCCCCAAGAATGCCAAGAATAAGATGTGCCAAAGTCACTGAGCTCTGCCCAAATAATTTATGGGCACACTAATTGACTAGTTGCTTAAGTATAAAGCTTTGGAGAGGATTGTTGTACAGCAATAGACTCCAAAACATGTGCTGAACCACTTACAGATGTCATCTTATTCCTCCTCACCATTCTGTGAAGTAGCTATTGTTCTTCTAATTCTTAGATGAAGAAACTGAAGCCCCTCAGAAATGAGTTTGCATAATTCGGGCTTACAGGCTCCAACCTGATGGGCATTTCTCCTGATTGATATTATTTCACTCTGTGGTTCACATTATTCAGAAAATAGTTTGTGTTAGACAAGACTAAGGCCAATTCTTATTTCTACCCTTACTCACTGTCTGTCCTTAGGTATACAGAAGGTGTAGTCCATAGGACTTGGAAGATGCTGAGGATACATATAAAGGACTTGGCAGGTAGTAAGCACTCAACAATGGTAAATATTTACTGAAAATTCTTTCCTATGATGAAAATGCACCTCGTGGTAAGACTCCCAGAAATGGTCCTTGATAGTATGAATATGGAATACATACATTGAGGGTCAGGGATGAATCAAAATGTCAAAAGAATGACCTGACTTTTAAGAGGAAAAAACCCATGACAGCACAAAATGGTAAAATATATAAATGTGACTTATGTTACATGATATATACACATTTATCTGAAGGAGAGAACATTGATTAATCAGCTATGTTACTTCCGACTGTTAGATTCCTTTCACTTCTAAAATTCTGTGAATTTTACTTTGCCTCATTCTACCACTTTGATGAATCCATGAGAAAAACATGCAGACAACTTTTGACCCATGCCAATATCCACATGCAATTTGTATGGTGATCTTGGACAAGGGTTCAGATATTTTGAGACCTGACCTTTCTCTCTACTGCCTGCTCCTATCATTTTAACACAGTTCCACTTGAGTAAAAAACAGGTCCCATCACATTGCTGTCATTCTCTCCCTTGAAATTCAGGAGAAAGGCTGTATGACAATACCCAAGCAGTAGTAAGGTCCACTACTGTCAACATCACAGGGTCTGTAATAGGTACAATAAACACCTAGTGAACTGAGTGTGCTCTTTTCCATTATCCTTTAAAACCTGTCTTACTTTGTTTCCACTTCAACAGTGGATGATGGTGGTCAGCAGCAGCAGCACGCCTCACTGGCTTGTGGAAAGATTGCCATTTCATCCTGTGCTTCTCAGTCCTGGCATATACATGAACTAAAGCAAGGTCTGCTGTCCTCCTTACACAGATCCTTTGTTTCTATTCTCTTGTATACTGATACGCGAAGCTGATGAGACAAGGCAGGATAGTGGAGATCAAAATGACATGACAAGTCTAAGTAATATTTATTAAAATTGTGTCTTGTAAACAGGGATCTTTCTTAAAGTGCGCCTTGAACATTTAAAAAACTGAGAAAAGACGATAAATTCCCTAAAGTAGGTAGAATACACTTATTTGACTTTGATGCCATAAAAATGAAAATAAAAGAATCAGAAAACAAAACTACTAGCCACGTAAACAATCCCGTGAGCTGGAGAAAAACTGGAAAGAAAAAAAGGGAAATCAAAACTGAAACTCCAGAACACATAGAAAATAATGGTAACAAAACTAATAGATTTGAAAACTTGGATGAAATGGATGGTTTATGATCTGAGAGAATATATAAAAACAGAGATAATTATCCTGGATGATACAAAGTTGGCAAAGCTACTTGACAAATACCCGTTAGTACAAGGTAACTTCACAGAAATTTTAAGGAAAAAAAAAAAATTCTCATGCCATTTAAATGTTCCAGAGAGGGCCTCCCTGGTGGTACAGTGGGTTAAGCAACGCACTATGAAGCAAACCACAGCCACTGTTGCACGAGTTCGATCCCTGCTGCCAGCCAGGGAGGGGACCCACATGGCGCAGCAGACCTCTCCTACCTTGCCCACTGCTGCCCTTGGCAGTGTGTTTCAGTCAGTCTTCCTGTTCTGTTCCCCACTCTATCTGGTGAATCCTTTCACCTCCCACAACTCTGGCCTGTACCCCAGCTCTTGCATGCATAAATAAATAAATCTTTAAAAAAAAATGTTCCAGAGAATTGGAAAAGTTTTCAGATTCACCAAAATAACAAAATATTTGAAAGACAGTGCGTGCACACACATGAATACTGTAGACTAACCTAATTGAATAGATGAAAAAATCCTAAATAAAATATGAAGCAATCTAGTAACATATGAAAATAATAATACATGTGGTCAAGTAGAGTTAACTTTAGGAATGTAAGGATGGCTTAAAGTTTTAAAGTATATTAGTAAAATTCATCATATTAAAAGTTTAAAGAAGAAAAATCTTAGGATTACTTCCACAAATTTGAGAAGATGTGATAAAATTCAACAGGCATTGATTTTTTAAAAATAGGGGTAAATGGCTACTTTTTAACTTGAGCAAATGTATTTCAACCCTGTTCATTATAGCTAATATATTTAACATTATCCTAGAAGCATTAGATAATATAACTAAGATGTAGAGGTATGCAAATCAAAAGAAATGACTGTACAACTGGAAAACAAAAGAATTAACTGACATGTCTACAAACTATAAGAACATGGAAATTTGACAGCTGGGGTAAAAATCATTGCCCTTTATATACACTAGTATCAGATAACTATAAACAGAAGTTCTATAATGATAAAAAATGATGAAATTCTTAATGAACTCTTAAAAATGTACAAGGTTTCTATAAATGGAAACAACAATAAATGACTTGAACAAATGGACACCATTTTTAGCTATGGCACCATAATTTAGATAGAAGCTTTAACGTGATAAAGATGTCAAGTATTCTAAGTTATGCTATGAGTAAAACAGTTCCAAAAAGGTAGGTTTGTTTTGTAGAACTTAACAAATTAATTCTAAAGTTCAAATGTAAAAATATGCAAGAATATTTGAAACACTTTAAAAATGATAGTTGTTGAAACAATTTAGAACTGTTAGAAAAATAAAAAAGACAGACAATTGAACAGAACAGAATTAGTCTAAAAAACATTCAAATAACATGAAAATTTACTATATAATAAAAGGGGCAATTCCAATAGTAAGGAAAACAGAATTATTTAATAAACACTTTGGGATAACTAGGCAGTTATGGGGATAGGGAAGGAAAAATAACCTTATATTCACAATAAATTGATTTAAAGGTGAAATATCAAATAGAAGCACTACCCAATTTTAATTTTTTTTTAAAAGATTTATTTATTTATGCATACAAGCACTGGGGTACAGGCCAGAGGTGTAGGGGCGGTGAAAGGATTCACCACAGAGAGCGGGGAGC
>JAGFMF010011395.1:6509419-6521279 GCA_019455555.1 Galemys pyrenaicus | reverse complement strand
CTCCCTGGCCGGCGGCAGGGATCGAACTCATGCTGCAGTGGCTGCGGTTTGCTTCATAGTGTGTTGCTTAACCCACTGCGCCACCAGGGAGGCCCCCAATTTTAATTTTAATGTTCAAATTCTAACATTTACTTCCCCTTGAAAAGTGTGTATGAAAATGTGCATAGTATGTTATAAATATGTGGATAGATTTATGTATTTGTATGGTACATCTGGACAGGTTACAAGAATCTGGTATTGGCATCTATTTGAAAGGGAACTAAAAGATGGACATTGGGGGTAGGAAACTTTTTACTACAGTTTGAAATAGGAAGACATATTAGTCAATTAAAAGAAGAAATTAAAACCTATGCCAGAAAACAAAATAACCTATACGAGGATAATGTACTATTAGTAAGATCTAAACAAGATTAATCTGGGAACCCAAATTCTACCAGTAGACGAGGGCTCTGAAATGTATCTGATAATAATATAAAAAGAGAATTGAGTTACCATATCATACAAGATAGTATCTCAAAGGTTAAATGATATTTGGATTCTTAGGGGTTTTTCTACCCATGAGTACTAGTAAAAGCCACTATTTTACTGTAAAGCAATTAAGGAGAATATTCCCTCATCAATTTTTCTAGACAGTGCATATTTTATGGCCTAAATATGTATGTGCACCAAAATTAAACAAAAATAAAGAACAACTTGATTTAAAAATTACCTCAAGGCAATACAAAAAAAGTCATTTTAATTTTTGATACATATTAAAACATTTCAGTCAGTTCTTCCTGACAGCATAACAGGACAAATACACAAGACCTCAAACATGCTTTAAAATGACATTCAGCAAAGTGTTTAAAATTTAATAAATAGCAATAATCACACACAAATACATTTTTTCATACTCAATCATTAAGCTACTAAAACAGACAACTAAAGAATAAATAAACAGGAACTGACAATAAAAAAAAATGCAGTTTTGCAGTTCACTCTACTTAAAAAAGGGGGGTGGATCTGAATGATTTCTTAAGTTTGCTTTTTTTCAACAGGTAGCATGATCCATGACCCCCCCCCATGAATAAAATATATTGAAAAACAATCACTTCCTTACAATAATGCAGTCTTTAAATACAACAAATAAATATGAAACCAGCAAAGCAATTTCAAGTTGTAATAAAAATGTTCCCTCACCCCCAAAAAGCTATGGAAATAAAGTCATTGTGATAGCAAATAATAGTATTCAAAGTGATAGTGCTTGTGCACTAAACTCATCCGAAACCTTGAAATGATTTTAGTGCAAATCCCTAGGGTCCAATACAAGCATAACCCTTTATCAGGGAAAGACATTACCAGTTGGAACTTATCTTGTACAATTTTTGTACATATTTTATAAAGTTCAAGATTTAATGCATAGTAGAGTATCTTCATCCATTTAATTCTGTCCTTAAATAGAGATGAAAAAAGAAATGACTTGGGATTTTAAGATTTGGTTTGTAAGATATTAGAGTAATAAAGTCAACATTAGAAAATCTATAAAAGTTTTGCTTTTGCCATTAATTTACCTATCTAAATTTCATATCACTGCTTGTTAAATGTAAGAGAAAAAATTTTCCCCCTTTGACAAGCTTGTATTATGATGAAATCCAACAGAATACAGACAAATGTTATACAAATAAATCATTCATACTCAAGGGGTTGGTTTTTTTTTTTTGTACATTAACCATCTTAACATCTAGTATATTAAGTTACAAGATGTATTGGCAAAAGCATAAGGGGTTCAATGAAAATATTATTTTGTACAAACTTTCTAACGTAAGATAGGTAAACTGAAAAATGTGTTTCAGCAGCCATATTTCTACTATGAATGACAGTACCAGGATAAAAACAATGAAAAACAAATGGAAGAACATTATTAAACAATATGAATACACAATGCATTTTTAACTGCTAAAACAGTAAACTCTAAAATTCATAGAGTTATTAACAAGTTGTTTAATATAACCATGCAGGCTTATGTAGAATAGTAAGAAATCACCCTGCATCTTTTTTCTTTTTAAATTAAAACTAGTTTAATGTAAAGTTACAAAACAATGAATGGATATTGCTCCACCTTGTTTACCATCTCCCTTAAGTGATTTGTACCTAACAGAGTAATAAAGCCTCATCATCACTAGTTTCATTTTTCAGTGTTGCTTCTAAGCAAGTGTCTGGTATTTGGGCAGTGTGGACAATACCACAGCGCTCACAGGGACCATCTCGATTACCTGGCCTTCCTCCAGGGTTTGTTGTACCACATGGTTGTCTAAACCCTTGTCCTTGATCTGAGGCAAGATCAAGAAGAGGTCTGGAGCAGTCATTCACATCAAAGTCTGAAGCTCCATCAGCAATTGGAATTAGCATTTCAACATCATCATCTTCTTCTCTTCCATTTACCCCATTATCAAGTTGTCTCAAAGGGCTCTGGTTCTGATTTACGGAGCTTGATCGTCCTAAAGTAAAACGTACCCAACGGAGCCCCTGAGTCATACGACTTAGTGCACTTGTGAGCTGGTGACGTGCTGGGCTTACACTTGGGGGTTCCACACTTGTCACATCCCTTCCATGATCTCTGTGACCACCTCGGTTACTCTGAGTTGAGGAACTTCCACTTGCTCCCACTGTTGCTTCTACTGCTGTTGTGGGAGGAACTTTTTGGGGCAAAGGAGCTGCAACCCCACCAGATGCTCCTGCTGTATCTCGCCTCTCATTTTCTGTGTCTGTGTCATCAGACTCCACGGAAAACAAACTTCTGTGAGTATGATTTCTTTCAGATTCTCTGCTGGTACTCTGACTAGGGACAACCTCATCTCCATCTGCTGAGACCAAAGCCAATGACCCCGAATGACGTGATCTTGCAAAATTAAAAATACGATTCCAAATGTTGCTGGATCTGCCTGCCATAGGCAGCCTGATTGAAGTAAATCCGAGCTGAGATCGCACAGCTAGTCTTAAGTTTTCCAAAACAGAAGCCTACAAAATAAAAACATAAAAGAAAAGATTTTAAGATCGCTAACAACAGGTATTAATAATACCTAATAAGAATGTGCTCTTCTTAAGAATTCTTCTAGTAAGAATGTGTTGTGGCTAAAAATTCTACTACTCATTGTTAGGATATATGGAGGATGAATTAAATTCTAATACCTGTACAGGTTCACCCCACTATTTAGAATGTAATCTCTAACTTGAACAATTGTTTACTGTGTCTAAGATTTTCTTGACATTTCATTTTATATATGCAACTTTAAAGGTATATTTAATTAAAGTAATATTTAACTTAATAGTCAATTATAACAATGATTTTATTTTAAAACTTCATGTAGCTATCCAATCCTAAAATTGTAAAAGCTGGAAAATAAAATTATTTGATACTTTTTCAGTCAGAGAGGTAGCAAAATAGCTATCATATTTGACTACATGATCTAAAGGGGTGTGAAAGCTAACCCCTTTAATGGTGTTTGTTTTCTTTAAACACAGAACCACTTAAGAATTTGATTTACAAGGTTGAAGCTTTATAGATATGAAAATTATATTTCACAGTTGGTTATCAAGAATTTGTTGAATGAATGGAAATTCTGAAGATTTATTTATTTACACTGTCATAATAAGATTAATATATTTGTAAGATAACACAGGCTAACAAAAAGTTAAAGAAATTATTTATAACACTATGAAATGGTAACTGAGACAGTTGGAATCCTCAATTTTTAAAGATTAACTTTTATTTCTATAATTTTGTGTTAAGCATAGATTATATCATTATTCTTTGAAAATTGGTGATTATTAATTAGTGGATGAGAGAAAATAATTTTTCTCAATTGAAAGAAAAATCTATTCTTGTAGATGAATGAGTTTTGGATTATTAAAAAACCAACCAACCAACCAACCAACCAAAAAAACCTAAAGCACTTGTATAAAACAGTCTGTAAGCTCCATCTAGTGGTTATAAAAAGGGGCATTCAAACTTAGAACAAATAGCTCTCATCAATCTGGCATTTGTTATTTAGAATACAGTATTTCCAGAAAACAATGGTCACTGATATATTCCCTTTCAAAAAGCTCCCTTGGTTAAAATAAATGGCTCTTTCTTTTGCCCTCATAGAAAAAAAGAGTGGTGAGGTGCAAGGAAAAAGTGAGAGCATTAAGTTCTCCACCTCTTTGTGACTGGTATTGAACTTGTGATTTTTATAGAGGCCTTCCCAACATAATCCCAGACATAATTCATAGAAAACTAAGAAGTTACAGTCACAGGAGTATTTCAGTCTACAGATCGTCATAAGAAATTTGGGTATGAGCACACATAGATTTACTATACAAATGAGTAAGATTTTTCACCAATTAAGAAGTACCTAACTGTAAATTAAAAAAAAAAAAAAAGTGGTTACATCCCAAATGAACTTCTTTATAAATCTGGTCCTCACTTTTAATATTCAAGTTCTAAGGCTTTGTGTGAATATGATATCGTAACATCTAGCAAAATATAATAGGTTCCTCAAATATCCCTGCCTTTTATTCAGCTATCACCCATTAAGATCAACAATGCCTTCAGTGTTTGCTTAATACTTTCATGCTTCCTTTAACATGAAGTGTTATACCTGTTTAAGTAAAAGACTACCAATGATTCTTTGAGGAAATATTATTAATATTTTAGTAATAATTTTATGTACCTATTCAGTTTATAGAGCAGAAGAAAGTATTCCTTAGAAAGTATTTCTATTTTGAATGAGATGTGACTTAATAGGTCATTTTTCTTTTTAAAAACTGCTGTGAGAATTTGATAATTTGTTATCTCAAGATTTAAACTTGAGTTTAATCTCACAAACTGAAAAAAGTCTATTTTACCATTCAAAAACGTATTTTATTTTAAAATTACTGAAGCAGAATTGTCTCATGTGGGAAATTAAAGCCCCAGAGAATGGTACAGTACTTAATAAAGTTTTAAACCTTACCTAAGGTGAGGTCTGACTTTTGCCCTCTGTTTCTGGGATGTGACCTTAGCCCTTAGAATGTCACTGCGTGGAACCTTGTTGTTTTAGGGTAGAGGCTCCCAGCCACAACAACAACGTGAGGCAGGGTGGGGCTTTGGGCCAGCAGTTTCAGTTCATCTCTAGAGGAGGCTAGAGACTGTTATCAGCCAGATATATTTAAGACAATTAATCACCCCCATTTGACGAGTTGTCTACCACCTCCCCCCACCAAACTCTGGACAGCGAGTCAGGGTGGCAAACTTCTATTATACAGTCATACATCTGTGCAGAGATAACACTGTCTGACTGCATGTGGACAGGACAACTGGAAGGTCCTTGTTTTCTATCCTGAACCCTGTCCTAGATGTCTCCTCTTTTGGCTGATTTAATTTGATTTCTTTCCTTGTAATAAACCACAGATGTGAATATATTAACTTTCAATGGGTTCTGAATTCCTAATGAATGATCAAACCTGAGGACGGTTTGATATCAAGAGTGGAAGCAGTCAGTAAGCAGTGAGTAACTTGCAACTGGTGTTAGATGTGAGGATTGTGTTGTGCCCACTGCGTTCCTTATAACTTCACACACAAGTGAATTCTTGAAGTTGGCCTTAGGGTCTCGGGATGGTAGGTGGTAAATAGTGGAGGGGGTAGGGAGTAGTGGATAGGATTAATTACATCATCTGAATTTCTATCCAAAAAAAAACCTTCCCCAGGACAGAAAGGTTAAATTTAGGTTTTCCCTTCTTTGCACCAGGGGAACTTCTGAATTACTCATTTAGAAAATTACAGTCAGAGAAAATTTTTAAAGCTACAAACTCTCACCAAAAAGTGAGAGATTGTACTCAGAAATCTCATTTACAAATGCCCTTCCCTTTTGAACACATAAATCACTGGGTAAACAATGGTTACCAATTTTTCTTAATTCTAATCCCAGGAAAAAAATGTTATAAACCTTTTTGGATGAATTCATATTTTAAATATATAAAAACCCTTATGAACCCTGACATAATTTTAAGCACTGGAAGAGGAATTCTAAAAAAATCACTAACAATACTTTAAAAATTCAGACACACTGATAAAGAATTACAATTTGAAAAAAGGCGTGGATTCTGAAACACTGTAAAATTGGGCTATAAGGAAGTTTTCCCTCAAGTCAGGTGGCAATGTTCAATTACTTTACTTAAACCTGGTTAACCTAGCAAGCAACAAGTAACATAATTAGCATATTACTTTTAATATTCAGTCTTAGATCTTCTAGATGTTCAACTAGAAAATAACTTGCCAAGTTTTACTTCTGAATTTGAAAGCAGTAAGTTATCCTAAACAATAAAATGGTTAAGAACCAAATAACCAAGTCAGAATGAAAAATATACTTCTGTATTTTGTAGCATTTGATAAAATTAAACAATTGTAATTGCAAATCCTTCATATATTTAATTCGTGACTTGACTGCAAAAATTCTAAGTCGAGGATTTTTGCTTTACCATACATACAAGTATAAATTTCATTTAAGAGGTACTAAAGAAGTAATAAATTATAATATACCTGATTAGGTGAACAAACAGGAAAATCTTCAACTGGTGGAATTAGACCCTGAGCAATCAACTGTCCATAAGAAGGAGGAGCTTCTCTTCTTAACAATTCTGCTTCCACTCTTGACAACTGTGTTTCAAATGATCTTTGAAAGAAAACAGGCAATAAAAAGGGTTAAAAAATGAAAAGGCAAGTGAAATAATCTTAAATTATCAGTAATTAAAGCAGTGTGACTCTTCACATATTTAATCAGTGTTAAAGTCAACCTTTAATGAACATATTATACTTCAACACTAAGAATATAAAGATGAAGCAGTATAACCTCATGGGCTTCATACTGGGAGTCTGGATCACTAAGTTTTAATAATTAGAAATCTCTGCAACAGGTAAAGATACTAGATCTTTAAACCCCCAAGAACACAGGGGGTTTGAGATTTTAGGTCCAACATGCTAACTTTTCAGATTAAGTAAACAGTGAGATTAGCCACCAACATGCTTTCTGGAATAGCTTGATCTTAAACTTAAGATATCTGACTTATCATTGTGCTCTAACATAGCAATGTAGTAAAAAAGTTATTATATTTGCCTAAGTTATTATACTTGTGCAGTATAGTTACTGTGGTAATGTGCATCAGTATCTTAAGCTCTCTGGTATGTGAAGTTCTTCAATCTATTTCTTGGAACTCTCCCAGGATTGACGGTCATTATTTCCATAGCACCCTTTTTAGGGGACTTCTCTGCCATCAGCTTCTCCCAGGTACAATCCAGCCTGAGCCATACAGAAGAACATTCTCCCTGAAGGCCACTCTTAAGTGTTCAACTATTTCTCACTTAATTGAGAACTCTGACATGTGGCTCATACTGAGCTCCAAAACCTGACACTAAACCTGTGTTCCCATCTATGTCCTATTAGTTCTTCCTATCTCAGACTGCTGCAGAGAAGCTAAAAAACTATGTGCTAGTCTCTGAGGAATGCTAGGCATACCACTGCTGTGTGTTCTCCAAGGCTACTTTTTAAAACTACAATACTTTCTCCCTACAAACATTCTGATTATGGATTTCAAATGACAATTAAAGCCCTTCCATATCCTCCTCCCCCCACTGCTCCTATCAGATTAGGTATCTTTTGATTTTTAATACCACTTTGTTTAATAGCTCTCACCACAATTACTTTTTTATCATTTGATTTGACCCACCAATTCCCACCTCCTAACTGCCTCTGAGATTATGCTTTATTCATTTTTTTATTCATGTGTTCTTTAAACATAACGCTTTAAACACAGTGGGCTTTTAAACATCTGGAATTGTTAAATCAATATTTAAAAGCGGAGGTTAAAAAACTTTAACTGAGAGTTGCAGCTTGCAAAATTCCTAAAAACATATTACTGTGAGAGCAGGAGCTGATAAATACAGATTGGCTTTTCTTGCCTTTTAATTCTAAGCATTTATTAATTTCTTAGTGTGTTTATTAGCCTCTTGAGTCTTATGCTTTTCACACTACTTTTATAAGTCACAAACTAACATAACGAAAATGCATTGCTAATCACACTGAAGTGCCTGTTGCAAATATCTGGGCTATGCTTTATTGTACAGAGCACAATCACTATAGTTTTGTCTTGATACTGACCTTCGTTCAAACATCCTTAGAGAATAAAGCTTACAGGTACATCCCAATGCAATGACCAGTAGCAGGCCACAGATAAGGCTCCCTATGACAGCTGCAGTAATGACTCTGGTAGGCACAATTACCGGACAATTCTCCTCATCGCTGCCATCACCACAGTCATCTTGCGAATCACACACCCAGCTCTCAAAGACACAGCGATTGTTTTTACAATGAAAATTTCCTGGCTGGCAAAAAAAGCAGTTTTTTTCATCTGAGCCATTTGGGCAATGATTCTGATAGTTGCAGCGATCAGAACGAGGATAACAGACACCATTTCGGGAACATGGGAATTCTTCCTTTTGGCACATGGTACAATTGATTTCATCTCTTCCATTTGGACAGTGCCAATAGCCATCACAACGTTGCTGTTCAGTATAACACCCCCAGTTACCGCCACAGGGTATTTCCCATGGCAAACAGAAGCCATCTACTTGGTAAGTAGCATTAAATCCCCTGGCTGCGTTCACTTTATCAGCACAAAAATGTACCCTTATCTGCCCAGAAGAAGAAACAACTGTAAGAGGTGCATGAGAATCAAAAGCAGTTAACACACGCAAAAGCTTATGCGGATTCTCCTCTAGTCCATCGTATATTTTGACATAATCCCCGTAACCGGTGCCATCAAGTTTAAAGTCAGTGAAGCGTAAAATGACCTTACGATGGTCGCCAGTGTCTATTAACCAGGTGCAATTGCTTCCAGGAGGATAAAAGTCTGGATAGTTGGGAGAATTAAAAGTACCATAAAAATATTTTAACCACTGGCCACATGTTGGCACATCACAGTCTATCTCATCTCCTAGGTCCAGGCAGTCAATGTTCCCATCACATTTTAAAGATTCGGGCAGGCAAGTGTAAACTTTGGTAAACCGCGATAGACACTGGAACTGGTTGTAAGCACAGGGCTGAAAAGAAGCAGACGTTGGAGGATTAGCTTCTTTGACACAGATCTCTTCATCGGAACTGTCTCCACATTCATCCATGTTATTACATTTCCAGGCTTCTGGTATACACTTTCCATTACCACAACGGAACTGATCACAAGCACAGTTTGGTTCCTCAGATTTGCCTGGGAAGTCATAGGAAAGCAAAGATGGAGCGAGGAGAGAAAAAAAAAGAACAGACATACTCTTTCAAAGGTACATATATAACAAGAGATATTTAATAATAAGTCAAAGTGATAGGGCTTTAAAAAAAAACTGTTAAAAACTAGGTTTGGCTCTAGTGATAAATTAATATTGCTTCACTAATTATTGAACAACTCAATTAATTCAACATTTATAATTTGTTCCATGAAAATCTGCATTTTGATCTAAACAGAATGAACCAGTTGTTTTTGCAGATAACTATTGTACTGCAAAACATTTAGTAAAAGGACTTAAGATACATGAGCCAGAAGGACAGATAGCCTAAGAATTTTAAATAACTCATTGAATAGGCATTAAAATGACAGACATTTTGAAATGTCTTTTCAAATCAATTCTTTTTACTTTCTTTTGTAGTTCTTGCTTATATACGTACAATACTTTGCTATGTATACCAAGCTCATTATTTTGCAAGCCCATTATTCAGACTAAAATTTTTGCTAAGATTATCCTAAAACTAAGTTTAAACTATTATGTTACTGTAACTACAATACAATAACTTATTTTATAATTTGTATTACATATATTAACAGTTGCAAAATATTGCATGAACTTAGACTAAATTTATTTATCAAAACAATAGGGAGGAGAGAGAAAAAATTGATATGCCCGTAGAATTTTAACTATCTTAGTGCCCTACCCTAAAATATTTAATAAAACATGTATATATTATGTAATATATATAATAACAATGTAGGGAAAGAAAACCAGTATTAGATCCTTGTTACCTCACTAGTGACAAAATAGGGCGGATGAGTACTCTCTATTAACAACTTATTTATTGACAAACAGGTGACAAAAAATGTGCTTTAGAAGCTAAATAAATATTGCAGACTAAATTTTCAAGAAAAAAAAGAAAAAGTAGTATATGTTTGCCAAAGGGAATTTGTAATATCTGAAGACGTAAAATGACTAGTAAATAATACACATTAACTAATGCCCTGAGATAGTCACATTTGAATGATCTACTTTTTAGATGAAATTTAAGAATAGCAAAAGATGATTTCTGAAACTACAACTATGAAGATAACATCGGCTATGCCTTTTCTTTGAAGGTGTAAAGATACCTTCATGTTAATCATACCAGCAAAAAAATGTTTTGAGTAACTTTCAAGATATGGGTAAACACTTGAGGGAGAAAAAGTTACCTTTACAATAAATACATGTAAACTTTAAAAGACACTGATTTTAGTTTTTTAAAACTGATCATTTTACTAGGATTATTCAAAACAGCTTGAGATCCAGCTTTAAGCATTT
Organism: Galemys pyrenaicus; assembly: GCA_019455555.1. NCBI lineage: Eukaryota > Metazoa > Chordata > Mammalia > Eulipotyphla > Talpidae > Galemys > Galemys pyrenaicus. The sequence goes on along the minus strand of JAGFMF010011395.1, from coordinate 6,510,688 downwards.
GAATCCTTAACTTCCTATTTCCTCAAACACAGCTGCTCTGAGGACTTAGTCATAACTAAATGGGCATTATTTAGAAGACAGTTGCACTTCGTAATAGAAAATTCTGTTCCATATTTTTCTTAAATAAAAACATACCTGAAAAATACGCCAGTCTGAAGCCCTTTCTACAGATACTTTCATCAGAATGGAACCTGATCCAGACATGATCTTGTGAAGAAATATACGGTGGTGGAATTGTGGAACCACAGGCTCTGTAACTTTCAATATTCTTGTATGTTTCTATTGTCAACCAGTCTAAACTGCACCTTCTGGACCCTTGAATATCAAAATCCTGAAAACTACAATGAGAAATCAGAAAAAGTTATCAAAAAGGTAATCTTGAAAAAAAATTCTTTTCTTTTTAAATATTTATTTATGCATACAAGAACTAGGGTACAAGCCAGAGGCGTGGGGGTGAGAGGACCCACCAGAGAGAGTGGGAAACAGAACAGGCAGATCGACTGAAATACACTGCTGAGTGGAGCAGCGAGCGAGGAAGGAGAGCTCTGCCCCGCCATGTGGGTCACCCACCCTGGCCGGCAGCAGGGCTCGAACTCATGCTGCAATGGCTGCGGTTTGCTTCACAGTGCACTGCCCAAAGCACTGCGCCACCAGGGAGGCCCCGAAAAAAAAATTCTTATTACTACAATGTACCTGAGGATTTTATCATAAGCCTCCATATATATTCACTTCTTATTCTGGGTTTTTCAGGCATATGAGCATGTCATCAGCAAATGATAACACTGCCTCCCTGTTCTTAATATTTCCATTTTTCCCTCCAGATTTCAGTTAATACTTCCTAACAGCTCTATTAAATTCTGACTAAAGGTATGTTTATAACCTTCCATTGTAACTGTGGATTAGTCAAACTTGTTTGATAATTCCCCACATTGGCTTTGTATGTATTTTAGGTTCTGTTATCAGGTATACAAAATTTATCACCATTATATATTCCCTGTGGGATATTCCATTTGTTACTAGTATTTTGTTTTAACCTCAATTATATATGATGCTAATTATTTCACACTCGTTTACTTTTAATCAGTATTTCCGCCCTAAGTTTATCTTTTCCCACTCACTTTTTTCTATCCACAGACTTTGCACCTTTGTCTTGTTTAAGGTATGTTCCTATTGTTACAGGGCAGGGAGAGGAGCACCCAGAACCCCCAAGCCTGCCCTCTCTGAATGGGTTCTGCCATCTGCCGCATTAAGACAAACATACAAAACCTT
>JAGFMF010011395.1:6421764-6509369 GCA_019455555.1 Galemys pyrenaicus | reverse complement strand
GGACCTTTCAGTAGAGACCCATAGAAAAGGGTTAGAAAGAGTCAGACAAATCTGGGAGGAAAAGAGCAAAATCAAAATCAAGATGAAAACTGCCATTGTCAACCTCCCCACGGGTCTCTCACCCACATCTGTTCCAACCAGTCCAAGACCAAAAAGCAAGCACAGTTTCTTCACATATCCCTCTGCTCACGTGCCTCCTCCAGGTCTCCTTGCTGTTCTCCATCTTCCTTTCTTCCTTCTCTGCAGAAATATTCTTTTCCTCCTCAGCTCCACCCACTTAGGGCGGAACCAGGATTTTTGGAACGTCCCCTTTTCCTGGGACCACCGTGTTACACTATAAGTCTTTTAGATACCAATCAACTAATCAATAAACCTGATGTGTCTTTTAAAGGTAAGATGAATCTTTTATTTAATAGTCTCTATTTGGCAGAGTTCTCATTTTCCTCCTTTCCTGTTTTCTTTTATATTAATAGCTTTGTTAAAGTGTCTTTCTATTGTAAGTTTTATATCACTATTTCTGTTTTTTCAGTAGTTATCTCTAATTAGATGCTGTAATTCAAATACTACTTTACTTTGTTTGAATACTTTATTTTGTTTTAATAAAGTACAGCTAAGAATATTCAGTGTTTGTTATCTCAAATTCAGAAACATTTACAAGTTTATTTTAACTAATCTCTAACTGAAATTTAGTACCCTTTCATTTGCACATATATTCAACAAACTGTGATAGTATTTAGAGTACCTATTACTCTGTCACCAATAGAAATCACAGAAAATCTTAAATTACATTTTAGTTTTAAAAGATATTTAGATTATATATATTCAAAACCACTTTGAAATTTCAGAAGCTGTTAGAATCATCAATTGCTTGCTAATGTGTTAAAAAGTTCATATTACTGAATCACAGTTTTTTAAAAAAAGTATCTGATGGCTATGTGTCAATACAATTGGTTCTCTATGTTTTTTACTTTATGAATTTTAAAACATTATTTTGGGAAAGGATCTATAGGTTTCACCAAACTACCAAAGTGCTCATGGCATAAAAAAGGTTAAGAATAAAGTTTATAATAAAGTTTATAATGTCTGGGTTAAATTTATGTTCCAAACTGGTTTTGTTGGCTGTTTTGTTAGCATTAAATTTTTTTCATGTATTCTAGAAATCTGAGTTTGTGTGTACTTTTTCTGGTTCTCTCCCTTCTTTTAAATTCCTTTTTCCCTCCATATTCCTCAATTGCATCTGTTTTAGAGCTTCTGTCATCTGGCTCACCATTCCAGAAATAGTCTTAATAAGCAGATTCAAAGTATTACAGGTGCCATGGAGTCAGTAGGTGACTTAGTTAAATTCCTACTTGTTAGGGTACGTCCTCCCAAATTTCCAAGCTCACAGCCTTATTAGTTTAGGCAGTAGTTAGCAGAAGTTTCTTTCTTTTTTTTTTTTTTGTCTACTTTCTTAAGCAAAATATCCTGACCCTGGGCCTGGGATTTCAAGTAGAGAACTAGAATTCAATCCTTTCTTTATGAATGAGGTGACCTTTATTGACTTTGGTAGGTTTAAAGGGAAAGGAATGAAGCAAAAATGCCTTTATGTTACTATCTTTAAACCAGTTTTATGAGAAGAGCTGTAAGAAAGACTATTAAATAAAACTATAACCTTAGTTTACCTATCATCTAGATTATAATTTTTCTTTAAACTCAGGAACAAATATTGATATGTTACCAAACACTTTTGTGAGTGCTTTCAATTACTTATTTATTCTAGATAATCACATACTTTTTCTTTGACTTGTCAATACATTACATTGATTTAAACTTCCTAATATTCATTCATAGGTATGTCTAAATGAGCTACACTTGATTGTGGTATACTACTACTTTCAATAATTTACTTGAGATTTTTTTTACAACAATATTCACAAATGAAGCTTGACTACAGTATATGTATCTACTTAAAGTTTGATATTATGACAATGACTTCAGTAAGAACTAAGACAACTATTAGAATCACTTTCTACTTTCATTAGGTTAAATTTGAATCCATTAACTCCTTCTACAACTTATGAAATTTTCCTTTGGAAGTAGGCCTAGGAATTTTGTTGTGCATGTCAGTATTGTTCTTGGTTTTCAGTTTATTTTATTTTGTGAAAACTCAAGGACCCAACACATGATCAGATCAGATGGCAGTATTCCATGTAGCTTCTGTGCTGGCAAGAATTTGCAAATTTTTATATAACTCAATTGGTAGACTGCATATTTAATTTAGGGTTGGATTTCTAGCTTGGAAGAAAAAAAGTTCCTCAAATTCTAGTTTGGTGCTGAAAAAAATCCAATACTTGGAATACCATGGTAAAATGCTATTTTGTAAACGCATTTATTCTTACTCATAAGTAACAGAAAATAAACATAATGCTCAGATTCCAACATAGGTACTGCTGAAGATAATCTTCCTAGCGAATCCCACCAATCTATCTAGTAAATCACACTTCTTACAGAAGAGTGGGACAGCTTCTACCCAAGCTGAGCTCCAGTGTTACAAAAGACGTGGCTCTGGGCAGAAGGGACCAAAGGAAAATAAACCATATTGCCCCTATTTTATGGTTTCCACAGGAAAAAGGGGATAGACATAGCTGTGTTTCTCAAGAGAGACTGGTTCTCTCATTAGTTAATGGATATTATAAAGGATGATGTAAGGTTTCAAAGTATGCTAAATTTACAATTTTATTTTTAGAAAATATTAAATGAAGGAATTTGAGTTTATGGCCTGCCAAGGTCTCTTCTTAAACCTAAAATTCCATTATTCTTACCTATAGTAGTCTTATGAATGAAAGGATGTTGAAGGTGGCTTTGTTCTGTTGCTGCATTTTTTAAAAAGATTTATTTATTTATGCATACAAGAGCTGGGGGACAGGCCAGAAATGGGGGTGGGGGGGTGGGGGGGAAGGCTGCTGGTGAGAGGATTCACCAGAGACCAAGTGGGGAACAGAACAGGCAGACAGACTGAAACACAATGCTGAGGGGAACAGCAGGCGAGGCAGGAGAGGTCTACTACGCTATATGGGTCCCCTCCCTGGTTGGCAGCAGGGATAGAACTTGTGCTGCAGTGGCTGCTTCATAGGGCATTGCTTAACCCACTGCACCACCAGGGAGGACCCTGCATTCTTTTTTGTGTTTCTGTTACAATTCTAATTCTATGTTTAGACAAATTTTATTTTCTCCCTCCATGCAAATATTTTTTCCTAATAGTCTTGATATAATTTCCTTAAGCAAGCACTGTCTTTTTCCACTATTTTCTATTTAACATCTTCTTAAGACGATTCTTAAGGGGTCTTTCTGGTAGCCTAGTGGTTAAGTCTTGATGCTATCACTGCAATGATCTAAGTTCAATCCCTGGCCAGGTAGCTGACACACATAATGTAGCAGACCTCTCCTGTCTCTGCTACTGCTCCTCTCAGCAGTGTCTTTCAGTACATCTACCTGTTCTGCTCCCCACTCTGGTGAATTCTCTCAACACCCCCCACCCCTGTCCCCAGCACTCTGGCATACACCTCAGTTCTTCTACATAAAAATAAAAAATTAAAAAAAAAAAAAGATTCCTAAACCTTCTTATTTATGTCATATGTATTATTAAAATCTTAAACTTAAGGTTATTTCTCCTAGGAATATCTTTAATTCTGTATTCTTCACACTCATTTTGTTTTAAAGATAAAGATTTTTCTAGACATATTTATTCACTATAGGTTTATTTGAAGTTTTACACACACACACACACACACACATGCCCTCCAATCATCAAGGTAGAGAATCATGAGCTAAATCTCCAAGTGACTTAGTGAATTCTGTTTAACTGTCTTGTAGTCAAAGATTGTATTCTTAATCTTAAAAGGCTATTTTGTAAATGTGTACTTTTGTTAAAAAAGTAGCCTATAAGGATGTGAATAGCTCAGAGAAAATCTGCTACTACCATTAGAAAAAACTCAAAGAGTGGGCCTCTCTAGTGGCACAGGGGTGAGTGCCTCACTGTGGGGCTTCTGCAGTCACTGTAGCATGGACCCCAGCCAGGGAGGTGACCCACACAGTGTAGCAGAGTTCTGTCTCACCTGCTGCTCCCCTCAGCAGTGTATTTCAGTCACCCTGCCTGTTCTGCTCCCCACTCTGTTTCTGGTGAATTCTCTCATGCATCCCCCCACCCCCCTCCAGCACCTCTAGCCTATACCCTAGCTCTTGTATGCATAAATAAATAAAATCTTTAAAAAAAAATTCAAAGAGCAGGATGTAATAGTAGAAGCAGGATGGGATATCATTCCTACACAGAACATGGTACTGACAGCCATAATTCATTCATTTTCTGAAAACCACCATTTTGCATTACTGCAAATTGAATAATAATAGTTGGAAGCTAAATTTCTATTTTGTCATAAAATATTATATAATAGTAACACAGAAAAGTTATCAGACTTACCTTATAGTAATGATTTCCCCTGGATTTGCCCTTATGAACCAGCTACAGTTGATTTTGGCAGGATATTCAGAAGGCCAGCCTGGGCTCGTGATTATACCACTCGGTGCTAGAATTTGTTCTGGAGTCTCTCCACAAGCTGGAATATAGCCAAATTAGTAATCTTAGCTAATTATTATACTTTAAAATAGAGCATTCAGTAAATCAACATTTATTTTAAAAATACCCAACACTTTATACATTAAATCAAATACAATAAAATGTGGTATTATCAACTAGAAATGTTTATTATTCTAGTGATACATTCTATTTTTTTCATTTCAGTCAAAGTATAATAAAAAAGTATACTGATGGAATTCTTATTTTAAAAATTATGTTTATTTAGGTAACACTGATTTAGAACATCATATATGTTTTAGTTGTACAGGTTCACACATGCATGTTATCACATCATGCATACCTCTAAAGACCAGTAATCCTCTATCACAATCCACTGAGTCCCCTTCCTTGTTTGTTCCCAGCCCCACCATCCCTTTTGGTAGCCACAGTTCTGCAGTTACATTTCAGGCATTTGTTTTAGTTTGCTTTTAATATTCCACATATGAGTGAAACCATATGGTATGATTTGGGGCTTTTTTTCAGATTTGATGTAATTCTTAAACTCAGAGACACACAAATAAAGAGGCAAAATCATCATTATGCCTCTCTCTCCCCTGAATGTTCACAACTGTTCACTTTCACTATGAGATTAATCTATATTAAAAATAATGTAATTTTGAATTTAATTATATATAACTTAAAGTTATAATAGTATATTGGTATGAATGTACTGAAATAGTTGTTAGCTGATTCAACAGCATGGCATATACCTGAGTCTTAGGTGAAAAAGTACATGACAATACAGATAAGTTTCAGTAAATATATTAACTTAAATAAATAGATGGGCGACAACTAGAAAGAATTTTTTCTCAAATACCTGAAAAACCTATAGGTGGTGCTCTTATACCAAAAACTCAAGAAATCATTAATGTTCTGGCATGGATGCTCAAAAACACTGTTGTAAATAACTTATTTTCATACAAGTGACCAAGGGTAAGAAACACCACCCACAAATAAGAATGGTTATTTGCAGATTTGGTATTTTACATTTCAAAGTCAGTAAGTACTTTAAAAACAAAACTATAGAATCATGTCTCTCCCTTAATTGGTTATGAAGCTATATTCTGACTTAACTTTGTATATTAACAACATGACTTGAATTTGACATTTTGTTTTAGATCCAGCCAATAATCTTTATCAACACAGTTTTGCATGCACAATACATTAGACATGCAGATAACTCTACTCAAGCACAATCATAACTTATTCCTTTCTATAGCAGAGAGAATAAGTTGAAATGCCACAAAGTATGATTAACACTACAAATATATTCTCTCCCTTTTAGGCTAAGCATTATATAAATCTGCAATTGAAAGACCTAGATGTTGTATGTTCTATTTGACATTTCCTGGTTTTGCATAGTGTAAACTACCAAACCTTTTTGGGTCTTGGTTTCCTCATGTGTTAAAATATGGAGTTACTAATTTGAATATTTCTAAAATCTACTTCAGCCCCAAATCATACCACTGCCATCATCATGATATATTTTCACTATTATTTATGACAGCTCCTCATAATGCATTGATAAATTTTCCTTATCTTCTTTGCATTTTCTCTTTAACTCACTGAAATCAGACTTCAAATTCTTACCCTGACTCCGTTAAGAACCTGGCTATTAGGCAGTTATCACTGATCTCACTGCCAAATCCAATGGATTCTCAGTTCCTATCATATTTATCTTTCTGGCTTACTTGACAGTGATTTATTTTTCTAGATACTGTACTACCTTGGCTTTGCTGGAATCACCTCCTCAGATTCTCTCCCTAACACTGAGTGGTTTGTTCTCTAGCACTAGAACTTCTTTCCTTAGGCCTCAGCCAGCTGCTGAGATGCTGCAGTTCCGTGTTCATTCCTAAGTCTCCTATTCTACTTATTCTCTATGGAAGACTTCATTCACTACTACAATTTTAACTATGATCTATATTTTATGGATTTAAAATCTCTAACCCAGAAAGGTTGCAACCTCATATTCAACAAGACCAGAGCTACTTTTTCCCTAAAGCTTTCTTTTTATCCTAATTCTAAATCTTTATTGCTTTAGGCATCATTCGGCTAAAGGAAGAGTCACTTGCCTAGTTCAAATAAATAGGAAATGTACTTTAAGAATACCACAGACAATTTCAAGTATTTTCAAGCATAGGAATAAGTAAAGCAAGTGACTATAACTAGAAATTTCAAAATCAGAAATCGAAGCTGACTTAACAGGTCTTAGTCAGTAAAGGCCTATTTTATCTCTACCCAGTCTTCCATTTGGCTTTCTCTGAGTCTGCTTTTTTGCTTTAAATCTCAATTTTTAAATTATTTCCTATTCTCAATTCATCATTAACAATACTTTTCACTGTAAATTTCTTAGTTTATTATATTTATATGTTATTCATTTTATATTATACCTTCTTACATTAAAGCTATGACATTTTGTTGCAATCAATTTGATAATGTTGCAATCAATTTGATAATGCTGAATTTGCAATCAATTTAATAACAATGAAGCCTCCATCTCAGTTCTAAATGTGGATTAATACATAATTTACCACAGAGTGCTGTGAGGATTAAATACCAGGGCCTCCCTGGTGGCGCAGTGGGTTAAGCAACGCACAGTAGCAAACTGCAGCCACTGCAGCACGAGTTCAATCCCTGCTGCTGGCTGAAGAGGGGACCCACATGGCACAGCAGACCTCTCCTGCTCACCCACTGCTCCCTTCAGCAGTGTGTTTCAGTCTGTCTGCCTGTTCTGCTCCTCACTCTATCTCTGGTGGATCCTCTCACTGCCCACACCTCTGGCCTGTCCCCCAGCTCTTGTATGCATAAATAAATCAATCTCTTAAAAAAAAAGAGCAACCTTCGTAAATAAATAAATAGATAAATAAATAAACAAACAAATAAATAAGTAAATACTATTATTTTGGTAAAGGATTTAGCACCCGTTTGGATTAAAGTAACTTGTCAGTAAATAGTATCATATGACATGACAAATCATATTGGTTGTTTTCGATGCTATACTGAGATGACTACTAAGATTTTGTTCAGGCTAAGTAGAAAATAAGGCAGAGATTGCTCATTTTGTATGTATGCTCTATAAAGAATAAGAAATCATGCCAAGATTAACTGGTTATCCAACATGGGTAGGGTAGAAGTCACAGAAAGGATGAGTTTGGGTACACTCACAAAATGCTTTAAGAAATGAGTATTTTCCTCTCTTTTTAAACCAAAATGTTTATGTGGCTTTGCTAGTTTTGACTATACTGCCAATTTAAGATCTGTCAAACTTGGCTCTCTTTTACCTATATTTAACCTTACCCACACCTTCTTTATTGTTTATTCACAATTATTTGAGCTACAGTCTGGTTAATCATTCAATATGTAATTGGCAAATACAGGAATCTTGTTAGTATGATGTAAAGTTATGAAAGATTTTATTCCCAGCATGATAATGATTTGAAGTAACTAGATGCAGGAGTATGCAGCTTAAGGAAAAAAAATAAACACCCTATATAGAAGTCTTTCCTTACTGTAAGAAGTGGTCACTTTGCTGGCTTAAAAACTGCTTGACTTTTCTCTACATTAAGCTCTCTTCAGAGGCTGCACACAAAGATGGAGATGTGAAGACATTTCTTCACTATCTAAACGAAACACAACATCTGAACTGATCAGGATATCCTGGAATTATATTTCTGGTTTTGATTAAACTGCTTTCCACTGGAAGCAAATGTATTCAACAGGGAAGCATGAATCTCACAGTATAAAGCTGCAAAGTATAAACTGATTCTACATGTGGCTGCCAGAGGATACTTGATGTGCTAGTATTTGAACTGGTATTTTATATGGTAGGACTACACTGACAAAGTTACATAGTTGTAAGTGATCTGTACCAACATAGCTTTTCTCACAAAAAGTGTTTGATTTTATAGACCGCAAGACTATTCTGGAAATACCTGGCTTTGTGGAAGAAATTACTATACTTCAGTCTTTGTTCACTTTGTTTCCTTAATGTAATCTCTTAATAATGAGTATCAACTTTTTCAGAACACAAACATCCACAAAATCTTTTTAATTTACTCTGGAATTTTTTGATATAAACAAATATATAAGTATTCTGAGTGATACTTATCTCTATTTTCACATATTTCTCCTAATTCTAGAAATAGGAACCCCCAAATTAAAGGGATCCCAAATGTTCATTCGAAAGATACCAACTTTCAACTTGGACAGCATCTTTTTCACAAAAGTATGTAGTAATTAGGTAATCTAATTAGTTCCCCCAAAACCTATCTAATTCATAACGAATCTAGAATATAGGACATCTGGAATAAAAAATAAAAGAAAATGGCATAATTGCAATGTTGGTGATTAAAAACTATACTGAAAGACTAAGCTAACTACATTCAGTTTTTAATTTATCATGCATGTTGCCAATTAAGAACAAGAGAAGGGATTGGTAGAGTCTGCTGGAGTTCTCAAGATTTTGGTTTAGTTCCTGGATTTAAAACACAAAGACCTCACTGTATTAAGTTTAAAAATAGGGCAAGACTGATTGAGGAATACTCAAGACTTCCTCATATTTATCCTTACACAATTTCAATAATCCAACAGAAAAGCAAAGAGGTATGATTTCAAGCTAGATGAATATACCATGATTATTATCTTTAAAGCAATCATTTAAAAGTAGGAATGTTTAAAAAAAAACTATATAGGGTACATGGTACAGGATAGGACAATTTCAAAATAATATCATACTATCCTTCAATTCAAAGATTTTAAATTCTGGAAAAAAAAAGACACAGGCAAGTAAATTTATGGCTAGAACTAAAATATTTGTGAAAGAGAACTAGGTTACTTTCAAAACTGACAAAGGGTGAAAGACTTTATGGCTAAAAGTAGTTAAGACTAGAAGTGACAAGTAATCTTCATACCCTTGGTTTTAATAAATCACAAAACTGAAAAAAAGTGAAAATCAGCTATGCTTAACTGACCATGTAATACATAAGATACCTATGAAAAACACAAAAGAAGAGCTTAAAGAGAAGTCATGGATACCGTTGCTTTTTAATAATGAGATATGTTTATTAAATGAATCCAAGAAACATATAGTTATGTCAGTATACAAGCTAATACAAACCTCAGTGACTTTGAAGCAAAGGGAAATGTTAAGCAATGTATTCATTTTAAACAATATGGGCATATGTCATTATTAAACAGAAAGGTAGGCTAACCAAAAACACAGTATATAAGCATAGAATAAGTAGCGTTAGCTTGATATTAATATAAGATTCTTTCTTTTACAGAACAGAAGTAGCCTGAGCCAGAGAAAAGAGCTCATTCCAAATTAGAAAAATTTAATGACTACATTCTGCATGTACTAGTCAAGCCGAGGCAGGCTTCTGTGAAAGAAGTAGATGATTTGTACATTTTTATAAAGATTATAAAGATTCCTTGTAGGGTTATAATCTATGGGTAGAGAAAATAGACAAGTGAAGAGATTAGCTAAAAGGCAGAATATAGAAGGTCCTCTATTTGTAAAACTTTAGGAAAGTTTTGGTATGGAACAAAAGCATTCTCATTGTGTTCATAAGCAAAGGACAGCATTTACAGTCAACAGCAGTCACCTTCATAGCAATCACTATCATTCGGTGATATTATTTTTAGAGTCCGGAGTGTTTTGTAAACACTACCTGTATTATACCTGATAAAGAAGAATTCCACACGTTGAAAATACTAGTTAAAAAGGGCTTGATTCTAATGGAAAGAGATGTATTCTAAAAATGCCATCTATAAAATTAAATAAGCAAATGGTGACTGCTGAGTGGCCGTATAGGATAAGAGTAAGAATGATTCTGAAGGTTAACAAGTGTATCATGCAATACATGGAAAAACACTATGCCTGTACAAGCAATAAATGGTACTGAAGGAAGCACAGACAAATCAGAGTATGTAGTTATTAGATTGTCATGAAAATCAAATAGTTACTGGCTTACTGTTAATTTAGGAGAAAAGTATCAGATTGAAAATTTAAAGGTTAAGTATGGTGCACAGTGCTGCTGCTGAAATTTTGCAGCAAGTCAGAAGTTTTGATTCATAAATGCAAGTGATATAAATATAATCAAAGCGAGGAATGTGTGGCAGGTCTATGGATCCCATGGCTGATGATAATGTAACAACAGTCAAGTAGTAATTCTATTATTTGATTTAACAGATGAGGAAAAAATAGAGGCACAGAGAAATTAATTTTCCCAAGAAAGGTCACAAAAAAAAATCCATGTGTCACAACTGGATTTGGAACACAGGCAGTGGTTTCAGAAGCCATACTCTAAACTCCTGAGACACACTAATGCCTACCATTCCTTTAACAGTTGGAATAATTATGAGTGGAGTGAAGTGGTTTGTTTTGGGGAAAAAGATCTCTTGGTTCTATATTAACATGAAGGAAAAAAAATTATGATATAGAAAAAGAGGGTATATTTAATTTTAAAGCTTCTAAAGACTCATTCTAACTTGCTACCACTCTACACAGGGACTGCAGAATTAAATCTTAACATTTAATTCTCTGGAATTAAATAAGAGTATAAACAGCATTGTAGAACCTATCTTTAGTAATAATAATGTATATTAATTACAGGTAAAATGACTAGGGCACAGGATAGACAAGCAGCAATTGGGGGTACAATGAAGGCAGAGGGAAGTATTTCAAACGAGAGGGGAACAGAGAAGGGAAAAGTAGAGAAGGCTGGGTAACTAAGGAAGGGTAGCTGTGCTCTTTCAGCTGGTTATTGGTCAGATAGTGGAGTTTAGCAAGCACATTGAAGATACAGTCTCTGGACCACTGAGAACAAAGGGCAAGTAATCAAGAGAGTGCCAGAATCTGCAGGAAGAATCAAGTACAAGCATGGCCCTTTGCCAGACTGTCACATGTGACGAGGCTAACAACCCAACAGGAAACAAGCTCCCCTAGGTGGGAAGAAATGACTTCAGTGAGAAAGTCTTCTTGAAGGTGATTTGGTTTATTGTCCATATCTGATGTCTTAATTTCTTTGAGCCTTTGTTGACTAGACACTGGACACCCGGAATCTCAGGTGAGTTCTGTCATAACGGAAATGTCAGAACTGCCAGCACACTGAGGATGGACAAAGATGGAAGGTGACAGACCGGACCCAAGTATTCCCTTAGAATTACTCCAAATTTCTTTTTATTTATTCTTTTAAGAAGTTGGGAAAAAGAACTTTTTAAATGGAAATAATTACAAGCATTCTAATAGCAGTATTTGCTAGTCAAAGATGGGAAAGATTTTATTTACCATTTAAAAGGTAAGAATCAGTGCAAGTAGAAAGGTTTTATTCATACTCAGGACTGTCTCATTTCTTTCAGACCTGTCACCAGAAATCACACATTTCTATAGTAAGTAGGAATTCTAGATCATAATTAAATGAATAGTGCTCAAAATTAGCACAGATACTTAAGAATGAATACAGCAGTATATTTATTTCTATTGTTCTAAGTAAAATTTTTTTAAAACACCAAAATATTTGTATTTAGCTCTAATCAGGTTTCCTTGGTTTTTTAAATGACAAAAAGTCCAAAACAATCAAGTTCTATATGGTAGTTAAATACAAAAAAAAGTCAACAGACACAAAATATGGAAGAAAAAAAAAAAAAAAAGACCACAGAAGGGAAGGAAATCAGGAAAAAAAAAATATAGCTTTTGCAATAGAATCACAGCATAATGTCAAAATGATGAGGAGAGTAACCTTAACAAAACTATCAACTTTACCCTAAAATTTTTAAATAGTAAGAATTATTTTTTAACCTTGCTAGCAAAGCATAAGATGAATACAGAAGATTCAACCTTTTATGCTTTTTTTAAAAAGGGGATAAAAGGGCAATTTCTTCCTGGAAGGGCATTAAATGCTATTAATAGATGTTAACTACTTTTTCCAATTTTAAGTACTACACAAGAGTAAAATGCTATGCAAGCTTACTGGGAAAAAATGGTGAATTTTTGAAGATTACTGTGATTCTGGCTGGAAATAGAAGAGGTAAAGCAGAAATCAGTACTTGAGCAAACATAAATTGACCTGAGAGCTCACAATTTTCTGTCATCTCTATTAGCTTTGATACAGTTTTTAGTACACTCACATATTCTTGGGAGAGTTCCATTTTTATTGTATTTTGTCAAGGATGATTTTTAGAAATAAACAATTCTCAGAATGTTTTTCAGGGGTAGTAAAGAATTACAATCTTTTGTTCTGGACATTATTTATATTATTGCAGTTTTAAGATCAAATCACCCCCTAACTTCTATCAGGTAATTAATCCACTAAAATCCGAAGTCCAGTCTGCTCACTCAGTATGTGACTGACTGGCTTTTGCACAACAGATGCACAGAACATCCAATTTAAAGTTAGACCTTATAATATTACAAATGATCGACATGGTATTACACTTGAGTTATTTTCAGAGTAAAAATTGTTTTCGAAGTTACATATTAGGAAAGGAAATGTTTGTCAAATATTTGAATTCAACTTGTTTTTACAGTTTCATTGGATCTGGTCCACTGAAGACAAATTTAAGCATCACAGAAGATTTGCAACAGTACAACTTCTTCTTCTACAGTCCTGGTACTTTCCTTTACTGCTCTAATGTTGAGTATATTTATTAGTTCAATAATGTAACATAAAATTATATAATAACAGCATTATAAATATATAATTGATCAAAAATATTTGAAAATACATGAAATATGAAATGTATCTCATAAACTACATACATAGTAAAATAAGTGAAATTTAATTATATAGTGTATATAATATTAAATATAAACACATAATATTTAAAAATAATAAGACAACCATTACTTTCTTTTCTAAAACTTAATAGGATGTGCTCTATGTCCTGTAACAAAACCTTATTAAGTCTCATAAATTCTATGAAATCAGGTGTCTTTAAAAATTAGTATCTTAGGGCCTCCCTGGTGGCACAGTGGGTTAAGCAACGCGCTATGAAGCAAACCACAGCCACTGCAGCCCTGCTGCCAGCCGGTGTGTGTGTGTGTGTGTGCGTGCAACGCACTATGAAGCAAACCACAGCCACTGCAGCCCTGCTGCCAGCCGTGTGTGTGTGTGTGTGTGTGTGTGGTGTGACCCACAGGGCAGCAGACTTCTCCTGCCTCACCCGCTGCTCCCCTCAGCAGTGTGTTTCAGTGGATCTGCCTATTCTGTTCTCCACTCTGTTTCTGGTAATAATCTCACCCCCCTCCCCCACACCTCTGGCCTGTACCCCAGTGCTTGTATGCATAAATAAATAAAAAAAGAAAAAAATTAATATCTGAAGCTGATGTGTGTTATATTTGTTATAAAAATGTTTTCTCTCATATTCTTCACTCACCTTTCTCATTTGAAGGAAAGTTTCTTGGGTTCACACTAAGTTCTGTTTTTATATTTTGATATTCTAAAAAACCTAATGGAGTCATTACCACCTGAAATATAATGGGAATTCCTTTATCTTCATTTGAAACATGGATTAAATACATACCACATAATATTCATCAAAAGAATTAGTCAAATCCTTTTTTGGTATATTTAGCAAGAGATCCAGGTTCACTGAAAAATTTTAAATATTAAAATGACATAGGAGGGCCTCCCTGGTGGCTAATTCTCAGTGCTATCACCTCTGCAGACTGAGTTCGATCCCTGGCTAGGCAGCTAACCTATATATGGCACAGCAGACCTCTCCTGTCTTGCCACTGCTCTGTTCAGCAGTGTATTTCAGTAGATTCATTTGTTCTGCTCCCCACTCTGTCTCTGGTGAATCCTCTCACCCCCTTGCACTTCTGGCCTGTACCCCAATCCTTCTATGAATAAATAATCTTTGCAATGACATAAGAAAAGTTCAAAGAACCACTTTTTACAAAGTTATTTATAAAACAACTGTAAGATATTAAATAATTGTAGTTTAAGCTTTATTTCCTTTTGATTCTTTATATACAAGATCTAAAAATCCTAGAATAAGTGTTACCAGGTTAGATGTAATTCTAGGGAAACTTCAAATTACTGTGGTCAAAGCATTTGCGCCTAAAACTATTGTGAAAAACAAGGTATTTATTGTTACTAGTTTGTAAGCATTTGCAAGTTAGAAAATAATATACCCTAATTAAAAAGGACACAACTAAATTACTATTTTAAAAAGGCTTATGGGGTCAGTCAGCAGTGTTGTAGGCATGTACTAGGAAAAGGGATTACAAATGCAATCACAAAAGCAAGAAAAGGTGATGATTTTGATGGACTAGGAAAAAAGATCCTCAGAACTACCTGAATTTAAATATTCTGCTAACTTAGTTAATATGAACAAGGATTAAGAAAGAAACTCTATAAGTAGATACTCCACAGCTCTCAGAAATGTCAGCTTTGCTTGACAAAATTCCAAGTCTAATGTAGGTTCAAGATCAAATTCACCTTAGATAGAGCGTTCAGCTATGGATGTTGTTAAGTTCAGGACATTTAGAAGCTATATCACTGCTGAGTTGGAAATAATGTGATAATTTTCATATGTAAAACACAAGAATTTCTTACTTACACAAGTAATGGGCCCCAACACTGTTCCATTACCTAGAAGAAAATCTTTTTTAAGTTTCAATGTAGTGTCTGCCTGAGTGTAAGTCTCTTACTTATCCTTTGCAGTCACAGCTTCAGGCCAGGAACCAAAGAGAGACATAAACAGTTACATTTCTGAAGATTTTGGGGATAGGTTGGGACTACTAGAAAACTAAGTTTAACTAAGTTAAAACTAAGTTTAAAACTAAGTTTAAAAAAACATGATCATACCTCTATATACATGCTCTCTTATGCTGCAGACAGCTGTGTAAATTAATAAAATCCTTTTTTGAAAGAAATTACTCAAAAGGTTTCAAAAGACATAATTGATGACCTTTGATAGGTTCAGAGGAGAAACAGATAGTAGCGAACACTGACTGAGCAAACTTGCCACTTCTGTTTCTTGCTGGTCTCAAAGAAACCAAGTCTTATATTTAGAAATTCTTTCAATGGTTAGTTCTCCATTTGGAGAGCACTGAAGGATTTTTTGTTTCAGCAGGGGATACAAGGAATATAGAAAGCTTCTACTATTCATATCAAGCATTACATCTTCTGATTAATTAGCAAAGAAAAACTGCAATGGATTTGTGTATCCAAATGCATCTTTTGAGAAAGCATACATTTACTTTCTTAATGATATAATTGCAGTAGATTCCATATTATTCCTCTTTTACAAAGAAGAAAGATTTTATAATAACAATTTTAAGGAAAAAAATAAGGTTTCAATGACCTCTGAAATTATTTTATTGGTGTATCAATATAATTAATTAAAGAACACTTTTTTGTATGGGCTGAACTGTGTCATCCTTCAAAATTCCTACATTAATCCCAACCCCCAATTCCTTAAAATGTGACTGGATTTGGAGATAAGATAATCAAAGACATAATTAAAATGAGGTCATACACTGGGCCCTAATCCACTACAATGGGTGTCCTTATAAGAAAAATCAGGATACAGCTACACATAGAAGAAAGATCATGTGACGATAGAGAGGGAAGACTGTAATCTACAAGCTAGAGAGGCCTAAAAGAAATAAACCCAACCAATACTTTCACCTGGGACTTCCAGCCTTTGGAATTATGAGGGAGGAAAATAAGGCTTATGGTGTTTTAAGTCACCTGGTCTACAGTACTTTGATATAGTAGTCATAGCAAACTAATACACAGTTCTAAATTTAAGATACAGATGTAGAAAACAAAATTAAATAAATGATTAAGATATGCAAAACATGTTTCACATATTAATTGCAATGCTTGTCAAGAGCCTAGAAGTCTAATTCTAAGCAAAGAAATAAAAATTAGCAGCATCTAATCTCAATGATTTGAAGTAAAATTCAGAAGTTAAATACTGGATGTAGCCAAATTTCCATGGCTTCTTACAGTCTACATAAATTCACATAACTCAGCAAAGCAATATTTTGCAAACAACTGGGGTATATTAGAAAAGGATGCATGGTAAAAAACAACAACAAAAACCATTCGGATAAGAAAGGCACTAGGTTTTATGTAACAGAAAACAAAAATCCACTGCTACAGTTTTGGGTTTCACTTGCAACCAATCTTTAAGAAACTACTATTTATTGAATTCTGATTTTTTTTTTTGAGTTCTGGTATTGTATTAAAGAAAAATATTCACAATAATTTGAAAACTATTAAAAGATTCTTTTTCAATTAAATACTGTCTGTGTGTAAGGTTGTTTTCACTTATATCAAACAAAGCAGCCTGTTAGAAAAGACCGAACGCAGATACATGTGAGAACTGAACCAAATCCTTTTAAGTCAATCTTTAAAAACTCTGCAAAATTATAAACCCATGCTATTCTTATTTATGTTATTGTTTTGGGGAACACTTTTTTACTGAAAGTATGTTAATGATGTAAACATATATAATTTATTTGCAACTGAATTATGTTTTTAAACAATTTTTCAGTTTTAATACATCATACAGTAAATTTTTGTTGCCATAATCTATATTAAAAAAACTCTTTGAAGCGCTTTTTATAAAAGGTGGGGATTATATGGATGAGGTCTTAATCATATAGAACTAAAGTCCTTATAAAGAAGAAAGAGACAGCAGAGATTTCTCTATCTTACTGACTACAGAGGAAAGGTCATATGAAGACACAGAAAGAAGATGCCATGTGCAAGGCAAGAAGAGAAGTTTCACCAGAAACCAACCCTACCAGTACCTTGATCTTGAACTTTTAGTCTCTAGAACGGTGATTAAGAAAAATATTTTTAAGTCACTGAGACTATCTTGTTATGGTAACTAAAGGAGACTAATACAGTCCTCGACTTCCAAAAAAAAAATTGAAAGTCAGTTAATCAGACAATTTGTATAAATTAAAGTATTTCTAAATTATCTTTTTAATTAATAGTTACAACCTGGACAAGAAATTCTCACTAGTTATTCAAAATGGAAAGAAAAATGGAAAAAATTAAGGCTATGTTAAAATAACTTTGTTTTTACTTGATGTATATCATTATATGCCATTTGAAAGCCTATGAAAATAGTGAAACTAATTGTGAAAGAACTACAACTAAGCAGACAACTAACGGACTTGCTTTCCATTTTCATTTTCAGAAAACCATACTTGTTATCATTGTGTTTGGCTACTCAGAGCATTCATTATTATCTATTAAAATCTATCTATCTATTATCTGTATTATCTAAATATAAAATCAGACATAAAAGAGGAATCTTTCAGCTTTGCTTTATGAGAAAAAAAAATAACCAAATTACAAAATGACACACAGAAACCAATCAGTAGATTACTACATTAAGTGCAATTATTTTTAACCACAAAAAACTTACCAAGAATACTAGAAAATAGTAACAGTAGAAAACTATATTAGCAGATGAAAAATAAGAGTTTGTATTCCTAGCTACTATAGTTGATAGAACAAATGATAACAAAGTTGTGAACTGTGCTAAAAATGAAAACTTTTTATCGGCCTGGAAAAATTATTAAGTTATAAAAACTCATGTGAGTGGAAAAAATGCAATTACTCAAGTTCCTGAATTTCACGGACATTGTTGGGTTGCATTTTAGCAGCATGTAAACTATGCACTCAAGTAAAACATTTACGTACAACTTTCACTCAAGTACAAGTTTTATGTGTGGTAGTACTCTAATCTAAAAACCAAGCAAAATGCTTAATTTCTAAGGTTCCAATGGTAGAAATAACATTCAGAACTACATTTTAATAAATTTCATTTCATATAACTTGCATGGAGAGAAAATACAATTCAACTTGAGTTAACTTTTCTCTTGGTTCAATGTTTGTATGAAAAAATAATTATGCAGTCCATTTACACAGGTATAATCAATCCATGGGCATGCAAGTATCAGTTTTATCTAACGGGATTTTCTCTATGTTCCAGTTACTTCGTTCCTTACATGCTGCAAAAAGCAGTAATAATTTTTATAGCTAAATATCACTTCATAAGAAACCAGGTGGCTTTCAATATTTACCATAAAAGTCATGCATGAAATTTAAACATTACAAAAAATGACTTACCCGTTGACACTCCTGACATATGCACATTTTCAGAATGTTCTGCAAGAGCACCATTTCCTAAAATTAAACATAATGGGTAAACTAATTTCCAAGATGAAATTTATTAAAAATTTCATATTCTCGGGCCTCCCCTGGTGGCGCAGTGGGTTAAGCAACACACTACGAAGCAAATCGCAGCCACTGCAGCACGAGTTCGATCCCTGCTGCCAGCCAGGGGGGGGACCCACATGGTGTGGCAGACCTCTCCTGCTGTGCCCGCTGCTGCCCTCAGCAGTGTACTTCAGTCCATCTGCCTGTTCTGCTCCCCGCTCTCTGTGGTGAATCCTCTCACCCCCCCACACCTGTGGCCTGTGCCCCAGTGCTTGTATGCATAAATAAATCTTTAAAAAAAAATTTTCATATTCTCCCTTTAAAAGAAAAACTACACAGAACTACTTGTAACATTCAGAAACAAAATTAAAATCTCCTATAATATATAATCTTCAAAACAATATTGTGAAGCCCTGAATTATAATAGTAGGGACAACAAAACATTTTGGAGATCACAATGTAGTATAATACATAGATCTATATAAAAGTATATACATTTGATTAACACCAGAAAGAACTTTCTATCAAATTAATGATCAAAAGAGAACATAATACTATTACTAAATAAGATAGCACATTTTTAAAAACAGCACTTCTCTAAAAGTATGATCAATCAGTCCACAATTGCTTTTTAAGAGAAACTAAAATGTGCACAACTTTTACTCAAGTGCAAGTTTTATACATACTACTCTAATTTAAAAACCAAGCAAAATGCTTAAGTGCTAAGGTAACAAATGCTGATAACTCTTTTTAAAAAAATATCTTATAAATCTTTCCATCTTTTCTTTTCAGCAACTTGTCTTAACAGTAGGGCCAGAATTATTATCCTTATTTGGTAGTCCCTGATTTTCTTTACCTTTTACCACAAAGATGGGCACAGAGAAACACTCAAATAACTTACTGAAATTAGTTACTCAGAGTCACCTGACAAAAAATAAAAAGTACTATTTTTAAAAGAATCCCATTGAAGGACTAAGGATTATTTACTCCTTAAAGTTAATTTAAACAGTGTCTCTTCTGGTATTATGTTCTTTAAAATTTAATTACAAATTACTACCATCTAACCTCTGTTCTTCTTTTATTGTATAAATTTCCCATCTTCTAAAGTTTTGTCTTTCTACCCAGCAGGTGAGTCTGATAGTACACTCAGCTCATGAATATAACTAAGAGAATTCTCTTTGGGAGTAGAGCATTCTCGTGGGAATGGTGTGGGGAGGAAGCTAGAGTGAAGAAGGTTACAGGTCAAAAGCAGAATAGTTTTTGATTGTTAGAAGAACAGAGAAAATAGCAGATACTATAGTTAATAACTTTTACAACCATCACATGTCTATGATTACTGTACAGCATCTTCCACTGCACTAAGATCTAGGAGACAGACTCTGGGTTTATTTGGTTTACTAGTGAACCCAGTTCCAGGAATAAAGCAGGTGCTCAAACAGCTAATGAATGAACAAATGAAGGAGGCTGTGATGATTAAAAGAGATTGTGCCAATTAAGCATTTGATACAGTGCTTAGTACAAAGCACTGAAAAGATATTTGTTCTTGTAATTGTATGTAATATATTATCACTAAAGATAAAATAGAATAAAAGTGATGAAACATTTCCAGTTCAATTATATATAAGTTATATCCTTCAAAACTAAAAAGAAATGTTAGGTATCCCTCCACTGAAAATGCTACAGGAGAAATGATGATACAATGTTTAAGCAATATTTAGAGCATAAACAAATCTAAATAGTTATTTAAGTGTTATGTAGTAATACCACATTAAGTCACAAATTGTTTTTCCCAACAATTTTAAATTCTAAACATAGAATTGAAACTATTAGAAAGACCTCACCTATTTCTTTAAGGCAAACTTAAAAACTAGTAGCATAGGCAAAATGTAAGAAAACTGATTCAATGAGACAATAAGATTTGCCAAAGTTAGTACAACAAATTACCTAAACCTCTGTTATACTTACAGGTAGACCTGAGGTACTATCATCATCAGCACTTATTACAAATACAGTCTTGCGTTGTACTCCAGATTACTGAATCTGAATCTGCATTTTTAACAAGATCCTGCCCTCCTCCCCCCAACCCCATGATAGGTATGCACATTAACATCTGAGAAGCACTGGCTTTCAACTTCCTATTTTTATACTGTATACAACTACAAATTACAGTTTAAGGTAGCATATTAAATTATCCTTGGGAGAGCTTTAATATTAGATGTATTTTCTACATTAATTTTTTTGCTTTTACAATTCAGTAAACAGGCAGAAGTAAAACAGCATGATTTTTTAAAGACTGAATTCCATACGACTGCCAAGATTCTATACCAGCAGGTCCTTCACCTGATATACAATTTAGGATGAGTTGCCTAACCTCTCAGTGTCTTAATTTATCTTGAAAATAAAAAGGATAAAATAATACTTATAGAGCTTTATGGAATTCTTAGTAACAGAAAAAAAAAGAATTTCATCTAAATCCATCAGCATGAAAATGAAACTAACATACCCTAAAAAAATCAATAAATGGAATTAACTAATTTGAGATATGCTAATTTAGAAAAATATGCACATTAACTTAAATATTTCAGAATAACAATTTTAAATTGAAAACTATATCTAGTTAATATGCACATGCTGTTTACATAAGCACATATATATACATATGCAGTTATAGCAATGTAAGATTTTCAGGGTATACACAAATTGTAGAAGACTTGTGGAAACAGAATTAAAGAGGAAGGTCTGTCTGATATACTTTAGCACTGGCTGAATTTGGCACAACAGGTGTGGATTTCTTTAAAAACTTTACTCATATAAAAAAATATAAGTGAAGAGAAGATAGTTCACCTCTCACTATTTTGTTTTTTTTCTTTTTTTAAAGATTTATTTATTTATGCATACAAGCACTGGGGTACAGGCCAGAGGTGTGTGTGGGGGGTGAGAGGATTCACCACAGAGAGCGGGGAGCAGAACAGGCAGATGGACTGAAGTACACTGCTGAGGGCAGCAGCGGGCACAGCAGGAGAGGTCTGCCACGCCATGTGGGTCCCCTCCCTGGCTGGCAGCAGGGATTGAACTCGTGCTGCTGTGGCTGCGGTTTGCTTCATAGTGTGTTGCTTAACCCACTGCGCCACCAGGGAGGCCCCATCTCTCACTATTTTGAATACACCAAACTGAAAAAAAAAAAGTGTGAAACATTATACAATATTATAATTTAGGTAAAGTATTAATGAGTTTTAAAACTAGGAAACAACGTAAAATACAAAACACAATACTCTTATGTTCCCACACATTTACTTTAACTTAAAAACAACTCTACTTAGATTGTTTTTAAATCAAGGTTAATTTCTGTTATTATTCAATAAATTATCCCAGTTTTTGGTTATATATTTCTTATTTTAAGTATTACTAGAAATAAATGGGCTACTTAATTTAGGTATACTGCCATTCTAAACTGTATTTTTACAAAGATGTCACTTATATAACTTAATATACTTATATAACACAATTACTATATAATTGTTATATAATGTGTTAGTTATGTAA
Organism: Galemys pyrenaicus; assembly: GCA_019455555.1. Lineage (NCBI taxonomy): Eukaryota > Metazoa > Chordata > Mammalia > Eulipotyphla > Talpidae > Galemys > Galemys pyrenaicus. The sequence goes on along the minus strand of JAGFMF010011395.1, from coordinate 6,487,022 downwards.
CACAATATTTCCACTTTATAAGTACTCCCTCCCCAACTGCTTTGTAGATAAAGCAAATTACATTCTTCCCTTCTCTATTCCCCAAGAGAAGGAAACCTCACACATAAGGGTGAACATACACCATGTCCTTACTATAACTAGAGAATTCAAATGAAGTCATGGTAGATATTATTGCAGAAGTCACTCTTGACAAGTAGCACAGACTGGAGAAATACCGTTATTCTATAATTGTATATTAGCAGCTGATTAATTAGTGCATGCGCCAGCTAATTAACCAGAACGCTTAAAAAACTGTTTTTAAGTGAGAAAGTTTCAGTATCACCTAAATCAATAAGTAACTTTTTATAACTAACTTTTTTTAGTTGCACTAACCAACCCCAAGGTAATGATCATTTATTAATTTTCTTACCAAGTTGAAATGCAATGGCTTTTGACAATGCAATAGAGAAGTGATCTTCCAAAAGACATATTTTATGTAAAAAAGTCATAGGGTGGGTAATAAAGTTTGAGTTCTGGAACCAGACTCCCTGAAATCAAATCCCAGCTCTATTTATTTAGTCTTGAACCGTAATTAAAGTATTTCTCCTAAGATTTAGTTTACGCACCTGAATAATAAGGATGTCATAACTAAGGAAATGTCTAAACATATGGTATATGCACTTCTGTTGCTTTGTATCTTCATTTAAGAACCAAAGTGCCTGAATAAAAGCTAATAAATACAGCTAAGATATGGCAGATATTTGCCATATTGTGCCAACTTTCTCTCAGTTCATCCTTAAAACAATAGTTCATTTGACAAATGAGAAAACCAAAGCTGCTAGCAATTTTGTAATTTTTTCAAAGTGCTAGTAATTGCATAGATTGAAAAATCAAATTCACTATCATCAAGAAGTTTGTGTTCCTTTTAAACAAGAATGCAGGCTCTATACCAAAGCTACACACAAGGCATGAAGAAGTTTGTGTTCCTTATTTTTCAAAAAGAATTCAGACATGAATATGCTTCTTGTCTATAGGAAAAAACTTAGCTTTCAGAATTAAAACCCACCTGCCACAACTATTCTCATTTATGTGGGGGAGAAAAAAACCTTTGGTTTAAAAATTAAATTTTTACAGATAGCTTTTATGTTCAGCATCCTACAATCTCATTTTCACTGTGCAGTTAGAATAGCAGCAAGAGTCAAATATATATTTCCATATATGAATACCACACATTCATGTACATATTCATGTTTATGTGTACATATATGAATAAAGCCAACATTATTCCTATTTTACTAACAGAAAAATGCCAAAATCCCAATAAGGCTTACCAAACTTTCTTTCTGCAGTCTGGTTCTTCGTAACGACTTTAAAAGCTTTATTTTTTGCTATTTCACTTTTTACTCTCTCTCTTGACTTCTGGACTTGCCTTTACTATTATTTCTTAGGGAGCCATCTTCTGATTCTCCCATACTAAGTTATTTTATGAAGACACATCACACTCATTATCTGTGTAATGTCTACATTCCCCACCACATCCTAATGTGTTACAGAATGACAGAACACAGCTGGGTTTGTTGTGTTTTGTAACCCAGTGACTAGCACAGAACACGATCTATCACAGGAGACAGTTCATATCTGCTGAAATAAATGAGTGGTAGGCCGATTCATAAAAAGCATAAGCTCTAACCCCAAAGGGTTGACAATATATTGAGAAGATAAAAACATACATGAAACAGAAGCAAACAATACAAAATAAAATAAACCAGCTTCATTCTCAGTTTCATAGTTTTAGTAATTGTATTTGTTCTCGGGTTCATTCTGAGTCAATTGTTATATACAATGAACGGCAGAGGTCAAATGAATTCCTTTGCATAGGAAACCATTTGCCTTATCACAATTTGATTAAAAGATTTTACCCACTGGATTTTCTTGGCACTCTGATTGAAAATCAACTGACTATAAATGTAAAGGGTTTAATTGTGGACTCTCCATTCAATCCCACTAATCTGTAATGCTTATCTTTACGCTAGTATTACACTCTTGATGACTATAGCTTGACTGTAAATTCTGAAATTATTATTTTTTCAGACTGTTTAGGCTATTCTAATCATCTGAATATCCATATGAATTTTAGGATTAAATTGAAACTTTCTACAGGAAAGTTGAGATTTTGATAAGAGAAATTGTGTTGAATCTATAGATCGACTTGGGGGGTGTTAACAACACTAATTTTTAACAATATTCTTTAGGTACATAAACATGGAATGTCTTTCCATTTATTTAGGTCTTAATTTTTTTAAAAAAAGATTTATTTGGGCCTCCCTGGTGGCGCAGTGGGTTAAGCAACACACTATGAAGCAGACTGCAGCCGCTGCAGCACAAGTTCGATCCCTGCCACCGGCCAGGGAGGGGACCCACATGGCGCGGCAGACCTCTCCTGCTGTGATGCTGCTCCCCTCAGCAGTGTACTTCTGTTGATCTGCCTGTTCTGCTCCCCGCTCTCTGTGGTGAATCCTCTCACCACCACCCCACACCTCTGACCTGTACCCCAGTGCTTGTGTGCATAAATAAATAAATCTTTAAAAAAAAAAAGATTTATTTGTGCATACAAGAACTGAAGTATAGGCCAGAGGTTGGGGGGGAGGGGTGAAAGGTGAAAGGATTCACCAGAGACCAAGTGGGGTAACAGAACAGACAGTTGTCCTGAAATACACTACAGAGGGGAGCAATGGGTGAGAGAGGAGAGGTCTGCTGCGTCATGTAGGTTAGCTCCCTAGCCAGGATCAAACTTATACTGCAGTGGCAGGCAACAGCTTGATATTGCTGTGTCTTTAACCACTGCGCCACCAGAGAGGCCCCTTCTTTAGTTTTTCTAAACAATATAAATTTTGTAGTTTCAAAAGTGTAAGTTTTTTTTTTTAAAGTGTAAGTTTTGTACTTTGCTAAACTTAAGTATTTTTTTCATGCCATTGTTAATGGAATTGTTCAATTTGATTTTTATTGCTAGTGGATAGCATTTTTTTCCCCTTGTATTCTGCAATCTTGTTGAACTTGTTAATTAGTTCAGACATTTTTATGACTTTCTTAGGATTTTCTTTATATAAGCAGAATGCATCTATAAATTTATCCTTTTCACTTAAGATGTCTTTTCTTCTTGTTCAATACAATGCTGAATAAATGTAGCAAGAACATTCTTTTTTTTAAAGATTTTTTATTTTTTATTTTTATGCATACACGAGCTGGGTCAGAGTCAGGGAGGTGAGAGGATTCACCAGAGGCAGAGCGGGAAGCAGGACAGGCAGATGGACTGAACCACACTGCTGAGGGCAACAGCGGGCGAGGCAGGAGAGGTCTGCAGCACCATGTGGGTCCCCTCCCTGGCCAAGGATCAAACTGGCACTGCTGTGCAGCAAAGCTTCACAGTGCAGAGCTCAATCCGCTGCGCCACCAGGGAGGCCCAGAACAGACATTCTTGTTCTTGATCTCAGAGAAAGGTTTCCTCTGTCAACATTCACTAAGATGTTAGCTGTGAGTTTTTCAGAGAAGCTCTTAATGAGGCTGGGGAAGTTTCCTTCTATTTCTTGTCTGTTGACTCTTGATTATAAAAGAGTATTGGTTATTATCAGATGCTTTTCCTCAATCTACTGAGATGACCTTCGGGTTTTTGTCCTTTAACAATATGGTAAATCACACTGATTTATTTTCCTAGGTTGAGCCTCACCTAGGAAGAATTCCATGTGGTCAGAGTTGGATTCAGTGTGCAACTATTTTGTTACAGAACTTCTGTACCTACATATAAATAAGGAAACAGTTTGTAGTTTTACTTTATTTTTGGTATCAGGGTGATATATGGTCCTCATATGAATAGGGACAAGTTTATGAAGGATATATACATACACACACACCTGTATTACACCAATATACACAAACACACTTTCTGGGTACTTATGTATATGATACTCACTTAAGAAAACAACAACTATAGTGCTTTTGCTTCTAACTTTTCTTCTTGATTTATTAAATTTCACACTTTATTACTGAATAGCTTGCTGTTTCTAACATTGTAACACTAATGTATTAAGCACAGTACTAAACAGATAAATGTAGCACATGGTCAACTTAGTACAGGAGAAAAATATAGACAAATGTAGTTCTCTTTCTTATTTGTGAACAAGCAAAACCCTCTGTAACATGGGGGTGGGGAGTGGAGTTAAGAAGGATAGTATGGGCAGCCTAAGTGAGAAAAAAAAAAAAGGTTGGAAATCTTTGATATTAATTCTATTTTAACAATGAAACTGAAGCACAGAGAAAAGCAAAAGGCAATTCTTTTAAAAATCAGCATTGTTGATATACAATTTACATTTAAAAAAAATTCCAAGAGTACAGTTTGATGAGTTCTAACAAATGCATATAATTCTGCAACCATCACTAAAACAAAGAGACATAATATTTCTATCACCCAAACAAGCCTCTGGGTTCCTCTGCAGTCAATGCTCTTTCCATACTCCTAAAGCCAGACAACTACTCATCACTGACAGTCAATCAAGTAAGTCATTGTGCACTGTACTGATGTCATGATTTGATCTTGCTTCTAAAGTTGTAAGAATAGATACTACTATCTCTATGTTAGGGATTTAGAAACTGACTCAACTAAATTTCCCAAGATCCTTAGTAAGTGTTAAGAATGGGCTCAAATTCAGATCTACCTAATTTCAACATTAAAAATTGAGTTTTTCATCTGTCCCCCACCCCATACCCTCTTATTGAATTTATTGGCTTCCCTTAACAGAAGTTTATTATCTGCCTACATGTATTTGTGCAGACAGACCTACTGAACCGATCTGTGGCTTATATCTTTTAAAGTGCCCCACAGACCATGACTTTCTATTGTTATTCTGACAGACATCTAATCTTTTTAATTCATTTGTATTACTTTCCTGGTCTTATCAGTATTTGAATCTGTGACTTCTGGTGTATTTTGTGAGTCCAAGTTATGAATAGAGAAAAGTAAGGAAGGACATAGAATAAGCTGCAAACACTGCTTTTAATACTCCCTCACCCTCACATTCCCATATAGGGAGAAGGAGAGACAGAAATGATTAACTTTTGCTATTGAAATACTTCTATCAAGTTTCATTTATTAAAATATATATTACTTTTGTAATATAATTCATGTAGGAAGAATACTGGAATACTACCCTCTGAGAATAAAATTCTGTAGTCTTTAAATTATGACATAATTTAAAAATGATTACATACCTGCTTTTTTCTTATTATTATTGCCCAAAATGGAACAAGAACTATCATTATATAAATACTAAAACATATTTATTACCCTCTGCTATACCAACAGGTCACTTTAAAAAAAAGTTCTTATACATGAGACTCAATAATAAGACATTGTGATTCTAACTTTCCCATTCTTGCTGATATCACTGATAACATTATTATGTGTATACACATACTAGAGCAAATAAATAGAAACTTGGCTTTTGTAATAACAACAAAGACAAATTATTTTTAATATGTCAGGTGGCAGAAAAAACAGCCTTTAAAATTTTAAATCAGTAACCATCTCATTTTTAAAGAATACTTCAAACAATATTTGAGATAATTGTTAAAATCAGTGAATACTATTCATACACTTAAGTTTTTCTTGACATTAACTCTGTCTTAGTTTGTATAAAATATTCTTATTTCATCTTTTCTCTACATTATTTATGAGACAAAAAAGCAGTTTGTTTCTACCTGTACTAATATCTATGACCAGAGGACATGAAATTATGAATGGTATCTCACTGATAGGGAAGATTGCTCTTGAGTTAATCAGAGGCTCTCTTAGCGTAGCCAAATACATAGTTAATTCTAAATCACTCTGGGCCCTGGGGTTGTTCATTAGCCCCTCTTTCCACTTTTCTTGGTTCCTCAATCTTTTCTTGATACTATACTCAGATCTTATTCATCCAGAAAAGAAAACTTCTTGTCAGTACACCTCCCAATTTCTGCTGTCCTATCTTGGTCTTTTCTTTTTCAGCCAAACTTCTTGAAAGAATAATCTACATTTATTTATGGAGCTTCTTTACTTATCATTTGTTCCAAAACCTGTCTTAGTCTAGCACATTTCTGAAATATGTGGCACAAGTTAGCATTAACACTTTCATACTCAAAAACATCAACTTTGAATCAGTGCTCTGACAGCTGGAAAAAAAAAATCACACAACTATGAAGAACAATGTCACTATAAACTCATGGTTTCAATTCATCTGAATAATACTGGAATATAATCTTTTATTATAGCCTTATTCAGTTCTATCTCCCAATGCCCTCAAAAACTTTATCAGGTCTTTATGAGCCTCCAAACAACTTCCTTGACCAACAGTCTCAATAAATTATTGCCACTGGGATCTTTCAACATTGTAGCTTCTCCCTTCCTAGAAACACTTTTTAGCATTTTGAAATTAAGAGTGAAACACTCTCTGCATAATTAACAATTTTTGTTTCATATTGTAATTTGTTCATAGGGAAAGAAAGAAAGAAAAGGATGGAAAAACAAAGAGAAATTCAGACATTCTTTCATTAGTGAATAAAATTGGAAAGTCATGGGGGAAGAGATTTCAGATCCAATTGCTTACTTGGATTGTAAGGGTTACTTCTGTTTTAAAAAAAAATACTGTCCCTTCAAATGTAAAATATTTGGTAAATGACTGTTCAAAGCTTTTCAGCAGTTTTGTTTCTTTAGAGTGTAAAAGACTCTTCTGCATTAGCATTAACAATTTATCCTGGGTGAGAGGACACAGAGAAAGAGACAGGATGATTTTACCATTTTTGATCTTCAATGACTCCTGTGTTCTTAATAGCTTACAGTCCAATAATCTTATAAATAACATTTAAAGACTTTTTTCCCCCTGAGAAAATGGCTAGCTTTTCACTGAAGCTTATCTCATAATTTTCTAACTCTTTCACAGAATCTTAAAATAGTGTCTCATAGTTTTTATCCTGTCAACTGGCATTTTCTTATATAAATATATTAAAGTTGAGTGTCATCCTTTTTCAGTAACAAAAAAATTATTCAATGTAAATATAGCTATCCCTGTTAATAGCTATGTTATTTAATTATCTAGTATGTATTTGTTGCTATACTATGTACTTTGATAAATCTTAATTTACTTAATCATCAGAACAAATATTTGAGGTAGGTATTGTCTCCAGTTTACATAGAAGAAACCAGACTTCTGAAATAGTAAATAACTTGCTCAAGGTGACATGGCTAACAACTTGTATCCAAACCCAGGTCTGCCTTTTTATAAAGATCATGCATTTAAATCCCTCAACTACATTTTCCAAAATATAAATGGATCATATTTTGATAGTAATTTCATTGTTTATAAAACACTTTTCTAATACATATTCTCTAATTTTGAAACAATCGCAGGAGGGGCCTCCCTGGTGGCATAGGGGTTAAGTCTCAGCACTCTCATGCTATCATGGTTGCAACCTGAGTTCAATTCCCAGCCAGGGAGCTAACTCACATATGGCACAGACCACTCCTGTCTCACCAGCTGCTCCCTCAGCTGTTCCCCGCTCTGTCTCTGATGACTCCTCTCACCTGCACCTCTGGCTTACACTCCGTTCCTCTATGCACAAATAAATAATAAATCTTTAAATAATAATAATAAAACAATCCCAGGAGTAAGCAATAATCCCATCTTAAGGCCCAAGAAGTTGAGACTCAATAAAACTGGTATGATAAATTTCACAGCTATCAAGGAATATTCAGGCTCATCTGCTAACAAAACCAGAAGGTGTAGTTTAATTCTTGATAAGATATTCCTCTGTTAAAGGTATGTAGATTTCGCATCTATAGTGAACATCAAAGATGTGCTTTAATTGATGGAATTCTAAGAAAGTTCAGCAGCTGTCAAAAGCAATCCAGAATATTGAAATCTACTATAGGTAGTATTGGTAGGACCATGACATAATGCAAAATATATGAACCCTGACAACAAAAGTGTTGACCATGACTCCTGTCTTTGCTACTCTTCTTTTAATTCTTTGCAAATCATGCTAAAGTACAAGCCCATACCATTTACTTCAATATACTCAATATGCATCTCTTTATAATACAGACGTGCTCTTACCTGATTGCAATGTTATTACTTTAATAAAATTAACAATTCTTAATATCATTTAATATATTCAGGTCATATTTTCCTGGTTGTCTCATAAATGCCTTTTTACAGTTGGTTTATTGGAAGTAGAAACGAACGAAGTCTTTTGCATTTTATTTTGCTGGTGTGTTTAAGTCTCTCTTAACCAGTGACACTTCCTTATTTGCTATACCACTGACTTGTTACAAAAACCAGATCTGTCGTCCTGTAAGAGGTCCATATTTTATGGTGTCACTTCCTTTTGGTATCACTTAATTTTGTTCATTTGATTCAGGGTCAGCAAACTTTTCCTGTAAAAAAGCCAGATAGTAAATATTTTGGCTTTGTAGGTTATCCAGTCTCTGTTGCAACTACTCAACTCCAACACGGTAGCATGACAGCAGTTATAGACAATACTTAAACACACTAAAGTGGCTGTGTTTCAACAAAACTAAAAAATATAGGCAGCTGAGTAGACTGGACTCAAAGGCCAGAGTTTGCCAACCCCTGCTGTAGAGGCCTGATATGACATGAGTTGAACATTTGGGGCTGGAATACTTCAGAGCTGGTCCTGCATGCTTTAACATGTGTCACAACAGGAGACATACACTATCTGCTTGCCCTACTTTTCGAAAGACTGATTAATCAATAGGTCTAGGTAGGACAGCTTGATCCCTTCATTGTAAAGTTCCCATGTGACTGTCTAGTCTCATCTACTGATAATCAATGTTTGAATAAATTATTTCATTAGGAGTGACAAAATAATTTTCTAGTCTTACTATTCTTTATACATCCATTAATTAAAAATTCTGCAAAGAACTTTCCCTCAACAAACACTGATTATCCTGAAACGGTTCATACAGAAAAAGGGAAGATAAATGATTAAAATGTTTTCCTTATAACTGCTTATCTTTTTTAAAAATGAGTCTATCTTTAACTGAGGTAATATTGGGATACCTCCATCAGGTATTATCACCATGGTGGCAATTTCACTGGTGAGAGTGGTACATACTGTACCACCTACTTAACCATATTCCACCACCACAGAACACTGTGCTTCCTTCTTTTACTTACCCCATCACTTCCTCCTTGGTACTTCAGTTTAAGCAGCTATCAAGGGCTAGTTCTTCAGCTTATCTTTATCTGACTATTAATTTACCTTCTTTCCATATATTAGTGACACTATCCTGTATTTCTTTCTCCTGACATATTTCACTTAATTGCTTATTTTCGAGTCTGAAGTCAGTGCCCTACTACCACTGGTACCCAGTAACTTGTCTCTTTACAAGCCTGTCATTATGAACCATGGAGTTTTTCTATTGATAGTGTATTTCAACTGTCTTCATTACTCCCTTTGCTACCTAAGTTCTCTTGTTTTTAACTAGGGGGAGTCCCTTCATATTGGACCTTTCGTCCACATGGCATGACTCATTAGTCTTTGAGCATTTTCTTGCTTTTTAATACAACAGAATGTCTCAGGTTCATCTTTTATATTTTCTGGCCTACTGTAGAATCAGTCATTACATGTGACCCTTGGATCCTTTCAATGAGGAAAGGTATTTTAGAAACAATGAGGGTTGTAATTATATTCACTACCACTGTACTATTATTGCAACATTTCACTGATAAGAGTATAAAAAGATTGATCTGAAATCCCATGGATAGAAATTTAAAGTAGTATATTCTTCCAAGAAAATAAACCTGCCTCTGTGTGGCCTAAGAAATTATTTAATTTCTCTATAGGTTAGTTTTCTGTAAAACAGAGTCATAACAGGAGCCACCATAATTCTAGTATAAAGATTAAAGTTTTATATATATGTACACATATACATATGACATTTAAAGAAATGAGCAGCATATGGTAAGCACCTAGTAAAAACCAGGCATTATTTTTATTGAGAGCGTTATAACCCAACCTTTGATCCAATAATTCTTTTATCTTTTATGTAAGGGAAATAATTTAAAAATTAAGACAAAGATTTTTGACAATATTTTTGACAGTATTTATAAATTGAACAAAATAGTAAATAATCTAATCTTCAACATTAGGAAAACAGCTTTGAAGAAAAGGTAATGTGGAAAAATGCCCAAGATATATGTCAAGGAATGCCAACAAGCCCATTAGCCAAAGATTATGGTTTCTACTAGCTAATATGAATGCTCATTTCATTGTACCCAAACCACATTTTCGTTTTTATGTCTTTATTAAACATTTGGAATAAATATCAGTTTTATTTTTACACAGTAAGTACGTGATATTTATTTACATTTCTTATGAAGTTAATTTTTTGTTGCTAATGTTATTAGCCATCCAATTACTATTTCTATAAATTATCTTTTATCTATCTACTGAGGGAGGAAGAAAATTAACTTTTTTATATTGGAAATATTTGTGTAAGTTATTTAATAGCCCTATCACAAACCTTGAGGGTAGATAGCGCAAAATCCAATAATCCAGCATCTTGCCACTTAGAATTCTCAATAGTAAACCAAAATGAATTCAGGAAACACTAATGATCTGGCATCTGTGACTCATCTATCAGCACACAAGCAGATGAGTTCTAGCAATGAATTAAAAAGAGCAAATGTATCAGGAATTAATCAGTTTGTGTATAAGTTGCATTCAGTTTAGGAAGGTCTCCAGGAAAAACCACGATGCAGTATAATAGTGTAATGATGAAAAGCACAAATTTTAGAGACTTTGGCTAAGATATGTCTCTGTTTTTAAAGTTCTTCATCAGTAAAGTGAAAATAATAGTACATAGGCTGACTGGGTTATTATGAGAAGAAAATAGTATATAGGAAAATACTGTTACTATGAAAAGAAGTGATTAGAAACTTTCTAACACACAGTAATTGCTAGGTGTCTGTTACTGTTACAAGTTATAAACAATCCCTCCTTGTCTCCTACTACTTCATATAACTTACTATACAAATACTATATTATAATGTCACTATTTGAAAATATTTCTATTTTAATCAACCACACGCAATTTGAGTGATTGAGGTATGACTTTACAAAAAGTATCCTGGTTGTAGGCCAAATATAACTATTGAGAGAGAGAGTGAATATGAATTAAAACAGATAATGTACCCACACCTCCACAGAGGTTCTAACCACCTAAAAGAGAGCTTCTTAAACTTGAATATGAAGAAATCACTTGGGAATCTAATTAAAATGGAGATTCTAATTCATTCCCATTCGATTCTGCATTTCTAACTAGATCCTTTATAGTTACTAATGCAGATGATACAAAAACAGATCAGGGCTCATGAATGAGTTTAAAGGAGTTCTGGAATCATATCATTGGAATCACAATTTTTTTTTTTTTGTGAATGCATATGTGAATTAATTTGTGAGGCAAGGACCTATAGTTCTTAACATATTCTCAGAGGTGTGAGTGGGAGGGTGGAAAGTATAGAGAGTAAGAGAATTCATAAGAGGTAAGGAAAATGCAAATCAGTGATGTAATTAACTGAAAAACACAAACTCGTTAAAAAGGAAATTATTTGTAAATTGTACAAATTTTTTATATTTGTACACTAGAAAATAGAAGACTTAGTTGAAGAAATTTTAAATTTAGAATATAAAAACAAGGATATAAAACTCTAAGGGACAAAAAATGTATTTTAGGAAAAATATTTACATATATATTTATACATACAGAGTCAGATAAAATGGCCAACCATATACCAAATGGTAATGACTGAAGATTTTATAACAACAAAAATTGGTGAAAGATAAAAAGGAAATTATTATAAGCTTCTAAAGGAAGAAAGGAATGAAATGCAAATGGAAGTTTAAAGTTACAAGATAATAAAGTAACATACACAGAATTCTAATCAGAAAATATTGGAACCTGAAATTCTATATCCAACCAAACCATTGTTTAAGTAAAAGGGAAAATAAAGAAAACAATTGAAGCTGTATACACATAAAAACACATACAACCAATCCATATTTCTTACTAAGAGGAAAAAAAGAATGTGAAAGAGAATAAAACTTTTGGACTTTAGCAAAATTTAAAATAACAAGCTAGCTAGAGACTTTGTGAAAAATGGATTGTGACAAGGAAAATGAAAAATAGAATGGAAAATAAAACCTATGGAAAGAAACTAATAGCTGAGAATGGGATTGATTACATATTTAACTAACTCTGGGGAATATTTAACACTTTCCTTTAATTGCTTTATTATACAAAATTGTCAGAATAATAGACAGGTCAGCTTCCAAACTGCACAAAATAGAGAATTGTGAAGTCCTCATGTAGCAGCTCCCTATCCCTCCAACTTCAACAGTAACAGCAGGCTCAATACAATTGTTTTAAATGTGGTTATACAAAGAAAAAACAGAACACTTAAACAGGTACTCTTTTGGATCGGTGTTTTTGTGTCCTTTGTGTAGATCCCTAGGAGTGGGATTGCTGGGTAATATGGTAGTTCCATCTCTAGTAGGCCATATGGCCTTCCATTGTGGTTGGATTAACTTGCATTCCCACCAGCAGTGTAGGAGAGTTCCTTTTTCTCCACATCCTCACCAGCATTTATCGTTGTTGGTTTTTTTGATGTGCACCATTCTTACTGGTGTGTGCCAAATCTGTTATAGGGTAGGGAGAGGAGCACTTTAGAATTTTTAAGTTTGCCCTCTCTGAATGGGTTTTGTTATTTGTTGCATTAAGATAAACATATAAAATTTTTAATGGAAAGGAATTTTAATATAATTAGGGTAAAGAAAGAATAAAGAATATAGTTATTAAGTTAAGTATTTAAAGTTACTTATTTTTTTGAGGGTAAAAGTTTAGCCAAATAAAATTGGCCTAAAGCAAGGCTCAAAAGCCTGCCACAGGTCTAAAGGACCTTTTAGTAAAAACCCATAAAAAAAGGTCAAAAAAAGTTAGACAAATTTGGGAGGAAAAGAGCAAAATTAAAATTAAGATGAAAGCTGCCATTGCTAACCTCCCCACAAATTTTTCACCCACATTTATTCCAACCAGTCCAAAACCAAAAAGCAAACACAGTTTCTTCACATGTCCCTCTGCTCCACGTGCCTTAACTAAATTTCCTTGTTATTTTCCATTTTTCTTTTTTTTCCTCTTCTCTTCTCTCCAAAAATCTCCTTCTTCTTAGCTCCACCCACTTAAAACAAAACCAAAATTTTAAAACTTCCCCTTTTCCTAAAACCACCCTATTACAGTGTAAGGTGGTACCTCACTGTAAGGTGGTTTTAATTTGCATTTCCCTGATTATGAGAGATGCTGAACATCTTTTCATATGCCTGTTGGCCATGTTTATATCCTCTTTGGAGAAGTGTCTTTTAAGTTCTTCTGCCCAATTTTTGATTGGGTTTTTTACTTTATTTTTCTTGAGTCTTACGAGATCTTTGTATATCTTTGTGATCAGACCCTTGTCCGCTGTGTGGAGCGCAAAAATTTTTTTTTTCCCATTCAGTGGGGTTTCTCTTTGTTCTGTTTAATGTTTCCTTTGCTGTACAGAAGCTTTTTATCTTTATGTAGTCCCACCTGTTTAGCTTCTCTCTCATTTTTATTGCTTTGGGGGATGCATCTTCAAAGGTGTCATTGAGATGTATGTCTTGTAGCATTTTACCTATGTTTTCCTCTGTATATTTTATAGTTTTCGGTCTTACATTTAGGTCTTTTATCCATTTTGAGTTGATTTTTTGTGCATGGTGTGAGATAGTGGTCCAGCTTCTTTTTTTTTTTTGCATATGGTGGACCAGTTTTGCCAGCACCATTTGTTGAATAAGCTGTCTTTGTCCCATTGCAGATTCTTTGCTCCTTTGTCGAAGATCAGTTGTCCATAGTTGTGTGGTTTTACTTCTGTGCTTTCTATACGAAAACCTGAAAACTTTTTCATCAACATCTGGCACAAGGCTACTTTCACCACTATGAATCAATACATAGTCCTGGACGTCCTGGTTAGAGCAATGAGGCAAGAGGATGATATAAGAGGAATCCAGATTAGGAAAAAAAGATTTAAAACCATCGTTATTTGCGACATGGTAATATACATAGAAAACCCTGAAGATGCCACTAAAAAATTAACTGAAACAACACATCAGTTCAGCAAAGTGGTATGTTATAAAATCAATATACAAAAATCAATTGCCTGCCTGTAAGCAACAAGCTGGAAGAGGAAGAATTCAGGAAAATAACCCTATTTACAATAGCATTAAAATGCATTAATAATTAGGAGTAAACATCGGTGGTAAGGGACCTATACTATGAAAATTACATTGTTAAAAGAAATAGAAAACACCAAAGAAATGGAAAGATATTCCCTGCTCATGAATTGGGACTGAACATGGTCAAAATGGCTAGCTATCCTAGCAAAAACAATATAGAGATCAATATAATCCCTATGAAATTTTCAATGGTATTTTTCAAAGATATAGAAAAAATATTACTTAAATTCACAAAAGACCACAAATAGCAAAATAATCCTGACCAAAAAATAAGAATGGTAGTATCACATACTCAGACCAATGAAATAGAATCAAGAGCTCAGAAATAAGTTCACACCTGTAAGAGAATTAAGGAGCCAAGAATGTACACTGGAGTATGAAAGCCTCTTCAATAAGTGGTGCTGGGAAAACTGGGCAGCCATCACTATCATACACCATACACAATACAACAAAAGCAAAAAGATAAAGACAAATCAGAGGCACTTTGTAGAGGGAGAGAGAGAGGGACTTAGATGAGGGCAGAAAGAACACAAAGGATTAAGGTGATGATGCACTGGTGAAATGGTGGTGGGAATTCCATGGGGCCTACAAATGATGTCAAATATATATAAATAAAGGGAAAAAAGAAACAACTGGAACAACACAAATTAAAAAGCTTCTGCACAGTGAAAGAAACTATTACTAAAACAAAAAAGTACTCTACTGGATGAGAAAGTATTTGCACACCATACATCTGACAATGGGCTGATATCCAAAATCTACAAAGAACACATACATACAACTCAACAAAAAAGAAAACAAAGAGCCCAATAAAAAAAGTGGACAGAAGAGTTAAATGGGCATTTCTCCAATGAAGACATACAGATGGCCAACAGGCCCAAGGGGAAAAAAATGCTAATCATCACTAGTAATTAGCGAGATGCAAATCAAAATCACAATGAAATACTACCTCATACTTGTGAGAATGTTTCAAATCAAAAAGACCAGAAACTATAGTGTTGGAGAGGATGTGCAGAAACTGTAACCACATACACTCTTGGTGGGAATAAAGAATGGTTCGAGTCCCTATGGAAAACGGAATGGAGTTTCTCAAAATATGAAAAATACTTTTGCTCTGCAAGTGGCACTTTAAGAAGATTAAAAAAAAAAACCAAAACTACAGCTCTATATTTATATAGATATGAAATTCTCAAAACACAACTGTGAAAAGAAATTAAAAATGGGTAATAGACTTAAATACTTTACCTAAGAAGATATAAAGATGGCAAAAAATGTACACAAAAAGATGTTGAACACTACTGACTATTAAAAAAAATGTAAGTTTCAATCGGATGAGATAGTACTTCATACATATTAGAATGACAGAACTAAAAAAATACCAAAAATACCAAACATAAGGAAAAAATGCAGAACAAGTAAAACTCTCACATGCTGCTAGACAGGATACAAACTGGTACAGTGACTCTGGAAAATTTCTTATAAAGTTAGACATACATGAATGATCTAGCAATTCCAATCCTAGAGAAAACATGTCCACACAAAAACCTGTACATGTATGCTCCTAGCAGTTTTATAGAAGTCAGTTTCAAAGTTACAATTTGATTTACATGACATCTCAAAAACACAAAACTATAGTGATGAAACAGATGAGCAGTTAGCAGAGATTAAGGCTCCATTTGTCCCTAAAATTAGACAAAAGGAGAATTTTTTCAGGTAATGTAGCCTAAGTTTGGTAGTGGCTACACAAAATCAGCCTATGTGTTAAAATTTATAGACCTATATGTCAAAAGCAAAAGGAGTCATTTAAAAAATTTAAAAAATAGTAATAAATTATCAGCTTAAAAGCTAGAAGACCGATAAAATAAACCAAAAACAGAATTAAAAAAAAAAAAAATAGAACACAGGAATCTGTAGATCATAATACCAAGAGACAATTCTCTAAGAAAACCTAAGATAGAGAAACCTGTCATAAGCATGTTCAACAAACGAACAGGTAGACAGTGAGAAAAACGAAGGTAATTACAGATGTAGAAAATATTTGAGAACACATTACATATAGCTTTAAAGAAAACATGGATCTGCAGATAAAATTGTAATATCCTAGATAAAATTATAAATGTAATTAACTTAGTATGTTAACAAAGCTGATTCCAAGAGGTAGAAATAGAAGATTTAAGAGTTGTTCCCCCAAAGCATGACATCCTTATAGTTTTAGGGTCAAGTTCTAGCAACCTGTAAGAGACCTAACTTTGACTATTTACAATTTTATTGTTGCCAAACCAATACTTAAAGAAGAATAAACAAACTAATAAGCAAACAGGGATAAATCATGTTATCTATTTCAACTGTGACTCACCCACATATGTCAATCAAATCAAGTATCTAGTCCTTTATTATAATTCATTTGAAAAATGTAATGTGGCACTGAATCCTATTCAGATTAAGTTATGCAATTTTACCTATATTCACTTGTATGTTTCATAGGGCCTCTAAATACAACCATTTTATTTTATCTGGTCCTCAAAAAAACCTATCTACCAATACTGGAGAAAAAACATGCTATTTGGCAATGAATACACAAAACTGTTATTGAAGATGATTGAAAGAATTTTGACATCAGAACCTAAACACAGTGTAGTGATTCCACCTAACAGCAACAGTAGGTTCTTCCTTAACCTCTTGTCCTTTGTGAATACTTACCTCTAACCCAGGGTGAATACCCCTAAGTACAAGTAATCATGTTAGTAAACCATGGTTTAAATAGTACTGTGTTCACATTTTGGTTAGCTTTATGACTGCTACCTTTTAACTTCTTTATAACCAAAGACATTTGGTTATAAAGTATCATCCTCAACATACTGGAAGTACCCAGTTGATAGAATACAGCAGCCCTGCCCCTTGACTAAAGTTCAATCCTCATTTCCATTTTCTCCACATAGATCTTTTATCCAGAATCTAGTTCTTTTATGGGACCAATCCATCTTGCTAAAGTATTCTGAAACTTATTGAGTCTTTAGGCACCATTCACAAGAAGAAATCTACTATTTACATGCTAATCTCTATTATCCTACCTATTGAAACAAAGTTTAAACACACTAGGTATAAAAACATTTCTCCTGTCTATGCTTAATTAACATAAAGTTGCTAATTTTTGCTTTCATATATTATCTATCCAGTTTTTAAACACTCTCCTTTATAAACACTATCCTTAGAAGACAAATAACTACCAAACCACTAACACCAGAATCTTTTACACTGTTTCTGACTATACAAATCAGTTTAGAAAGGTCACAGGTCTACAAGAATGGATTAACTGATATGAAAATCAGACAGTAGAAGAGGGGAAATTAGCTTACAGGAGAAAGAAAGAAAAGGTTGGAGAGAGGATGAAAGCTAGGATTGACTACAGATTGATCTCAGAAACACAAAGTCTAAAAAGATAATTAGCAAGTGATTTTCAGCAGATTAAAAATAATATATCATTAACAATGTGGCATGTTAATTTTCTTAATTGCAATCTTCCATAAATGCAAAAATAGTTCAATATTAGGCACCAAATGAATGTGATTTACTCTACTTGTAGATAAATGAATACATTTATTTAACAAGTACTGTCTGACATTATGTTAGGTATGTTTTGTTCATATAGTTCTGGCCCTCATATCTTAACAATTATCTTGGAAGTGAAAAAAAGTAACACTTACTCTTAAAAAAAAATCAATGTTAAGAATTTAAGGAAATCTTCAATTTGATTAAGAATACCAAAAACCTATAGCAAATATCACACTTAAAAATTTTAGAAGAGAAAGACAAGTCAGGGTGGGGATACCATTAAAGACTTAACATATCAACAATATAGAACATGAACCTTATTTGGATTCTGATACAGTTTCTAAAAATTCATGTTTGGATGTCAATCAGGGCTGGACATGGCTAGATATTTGATGATAACTAGGAGTTGCAAATTTGTTAAGTGTGATAATGGTACTGGGATTAGGTATTTTTTTTTTAAAGTTCTTGCATCTGAAATACTCACTGAAATACTACTCTATTAGATGGGATTTGCTTTAAAATCATTTGTGGTCATATAATAATCCTTGGTTGAAGTGACATATTAGGTATATCTGGTTATTTACATTAGTGTCTCTACTTTTGAAGATGCTGAAACTTTCCAAAGTAAAATTTTTAAAATTGTTCTTAATTATCAAACACAAAGGAAAAAAACAAAGACGAGTAAAAGCGAAAAGAAACTAGAGAAAATTTACCTTGTGGGAAAAGTATCTATGGAGACAGACTATCATTTAATACTGTTATAAAACACTGTATTACTTAATAACTTTTTATTTGAAATACAAACAAAAAATACATACATTTAAAGTATACAGTTTCAGGAATTACCACCAAAAAATACATTCTGTAAAAACGACCACTAGATCAAGAAATAGAAGACTACGGCTGCCTATCTCTATCAGTATTCCATCCCTCCCCCAATACTCTCCTGCATTCTAACTTCTTAGATTATAACCATATTGTATCTATAATTTTGTGTCTGATTTTTTAACATGTAAAATTCACCAATGCTATCTGTAGCAGTAGAGTCAGGTTTATTTTGGTTTTGCTGTTATTTTTCATTATCTTGTGGCAAGTGACTGTCAAAGCTTGTGGTCAGTGGACTCCTGGGAATCCCCAAGACTCTTTGAGAGCTTAACAGACTACAAACAGTTCATCAATATGGTTTCAGGTTCAATGATGCACTAAACTGTAGCTAAAAACACTACTATTGGCTGAATTATGGTGTAGCATCAAAGACAGCTGACATTTATGTAAGGACTAATACTTTTCCCCTTACAGGTACATATATCTATGTGAGGTCAGATTTTCTTCCTATGCTTTACCCAAAACATGTCACAACAGACTGCAAAAGCAGACATGAGAAATCAACTGTCTTCTATTAGCTAGACATTTCATTTATAAAAGCAATGCTACACTTCTCATTAAGCTCTTTTTGCTTTGGAAAATATAGTTGTCATTTACATATTTTTATTTAACATATGCTTTTTATGGTCACATGTAATGTTTTTATTTAGTGATATTTTAAATGAGCTGATATTTTAACAATTTCTCAATTTAATTTTTAATATTATTTTAAGACCGTATTATTTCCCATATAAAAGGGTCTTTGGATTTCTCAATAATTGTAGAGTCCTGAGACCCAAAAAATTAAGAACTACTGCTGTACAGTATTTCCTTATGCTATTATAACACATTCATCCATTTTATTGCTGGTAGACATAAGGGATCCTCTATCTGGGACTATAACGAATACAGATGCTTTGAATATTCTTGTACATGTGTTTTGAAGCACATTATGTCCCCACCCCTGTGAGTTTACAGCTAGGAGTAGAACTGCTAGATCACAGGGTATGTTTACAATCAGTTTGAATAGACACTGATTGTTTCCAAAGTAGCTATTAAGCATTTGAAAGTGGTTAGTTATATTAAGATGGCCCATAAGTATAAAATTTACAATGTAGTTTTCAGACTTCTTATGAAAAAACAACGCAGAATATCTCAATAATTATTTGCTATTTATTACAAGTCAAAATATTTTAGATATATTGGTTTAAATTTAAATATTAACACCTTTTTCCTTTTTAATGTGGCAGTTAGAAAATTTTAAACTAACTACCACAATGTGAGGCTTACATTATACATCTATTGAACAGTGCTACTCCAGGATAAACAGAAAGAAGTAAAATAGGCCGATGTCAATACTGAATATAAGAACAGTTTGAGATGTTTATGAAAAGGGCACCCAGTTTTGAGGAACCAGGAAAGACTTCACAGAGGAGGTAACATCTAAATTTAAGCTAAAGGACAGAGAGAAATTAGTCTAGTGAAGAAGAGGTAGTGGGAGAAAGCTAGATCCAGGCAGAAAGTACAGTATGTGTAAAGGCCAAGAGACAAAAGACCGGAGTGCAAGAACATGGTGGCGAGGAGGGGAACAGTGAGGGGTATGACAAGAGATAAGAAAGGCAAAAACTTGCTAGATTGTGAAGGGTTTGGTGAGCAATATTTGTATTTTAAAAATAGGGAACTAATGTAGGTGTTTAACAAGAAAGTTATAAACCACATCTATACTTTAAAAAAGTCACTCTAGCTGCTGTTATGTGACATGATTGAAATTAAGACTAGAGTCAAACTGGTTGGGGATTGTTAAAACAATGAAGACAAAAAAAGATGGGCTTGTATAAGAAGAGAACAGCAGAGGAAAGAAGTAAACCTCAGGCTAAATCATCAGTCTCAAAGCTTCAGTTTTTTTCTAGTAATTCCTAGCGTACAGGGTTATTTAAGGATTTAAGCAATATATTTCTTTTGAGAAAGGTGTCCTGTATTTTAACTTTCTGTAAAAGGCTTTAGAATCACTAGAATAGGCAATAATGATTTTAAGAAGTTGAAACTCTATTTCAGAATACACAAAATACAAAAATTAATCTTTTCTTCCAATTTACTCATTTAAAACCTAAAAAAAGCTTTAACAAAGACAGATAATAAAAAGCTATTCCTGATATTTGAAAGGTAAATTCTAACCACTAAATGTCCTACTGTGTTACATTTAAACTCAGTACTAAATAAGGCTAACACCATTTCCCATGTCTCCAGAAACTGAAATGTAAGTGAATCAAAAGTAGGTATCAGGTTACTCTCACTCAATGGTAAGGACATGAGTGTGAGACAATTTCACTTCCTCACCAAACTGATAGTAGCATGAGAGAGTTATCAAATATTTAACAAAACAACAACAACAACAACAACAACAACAAGAAAACTGTTCAGTCAGCTTCATTTAATTTGAAGTTTGGGACCTTCTAAAGTTACATCCTCTGTAAATAAACTATACAATCCAAAGGGAAAATGTCACTTTTTTTTTCCCAAAAAATTCTGGAATTCTCTAATGTACCATGTTGACTTTTTTAAAATATAAAGCAATCTTAAATTCATCACTTAGTATAAAGAATTCAACTTGGCAAAAAGAGCACTTGAAATACTTTTAAAACACCACATAGAGTTATGTTCTGTTCTTTTTTCATTGCCAAAATTGACATTCCTTAGAATTGAGTTCTCCACAGAATTCTTAAACTTCTCAAACTTGTAACTTAAATCCTTACCCATTCTTGTCAGGAGTTGTATAATCATCCCTTCTTGCATCCTTGCACTGAATGTTTTTACAAAACGTCTTGCCTTCTCTAAATTAAGTAACAGAAACTTAACTTCCTAAGGTCTAGCCTGTTCTACTGGAAGAGAAAACAGTAAAGACAAATCACCTTCAACCTCTCATCCCTCCTCTTCACTCTCATCTGATGATCTCAAATCAGATTACTTTTAAGAACTCTCCATTTTCCTACCTCCAAACCTACAGACTTATGTACACTTGCACAAATATTTTTCTCCTTCCCTCTTGGGACAAAAGAAGTAGCTCTCTTTACCCACTCAAAAGGACAATCCATACTCTTCTGATTATCTTTGTCCAAGTGTTAGGGGGAAAGACCCTCCTGAATGGATTATACAAATAGGTTATGGACTTCGACCCCCATTCCAGACCTACAAGAACCAAGGACTACAAATCCCATAAGGTCATTATCGAAGAGCGGATCACTGGGACCTAAAGGTGAAGTTGAACAGCCAGGCTGAATATAAAAGCAGACACGTGGGCCTTGGGGGGGTCCTTTTTCCTTGGGAGTCAGCTTTTAGCGCACTGTTGGGTTCCAGCTCCAAGGAACTGGTAGGATATTTACAGATCTGTATCCCTCTCTTCCCCTTGTGTTATTCACTATGCTATTTCTCCTTCCCTTATAAATAAAACCCTTTATTAACCTTTGTTGTGTGTGCCTGCAGTTGGAGCATTATAAGTGCCATTCGAGCGCGCAAGTGAGGACCCAGTCAGGCAAACCCATTTTATATTAGGGTTGCCCTGTAACACAAGCACCTGTATTTCTCACCCAGCCTAACAACGAAAACCTCCCAACTGATAATCTCATCTATTAATTCTCCTGCTTTATAATAATAGTTTGGATTCTGGGTCTTTCACTTGTTTCCACATGCAAAGTTTTCAAAAGATTCCCTCAACAAAGAAGCCTTCTTTTAATGACTGTTATTTACTATCTCTGTCCTTTGTTTCTGTTAGAGCATTTATTACAACATATTCACCAGACCGGTAAGCTCCATAAAGACAAAAACTATGCCAATCAGGTTGCTGTACCTCACACAGTGTCAGGTACACACAAATACTCAACCAATATTTGCTAAATGAATAAATGAGTGAAGAGACAAACAACATAAGGTTGCAAACCCAGCTCTACTTCTTCCTGGTAGTTTGACTTTAGACAAGTCAGAACTCAGCTTTAATTTGCTTTTCTATGAAATAGGATTTGAGAAACACTAAATATGAATAGGCAAAGATCAAGCATACTACATGAAATTTAATAAATGTTATAAACTTAATTTAACAAAGGGTAGTTTCTTTCCTTACATAGTTTAGACAGTGAGAATTCCCTAAGATAATTCAGTATTGGAAATAAATATATATGTATCTAGATCAGCATATACACTTATTATTATGTCTACTTAAAAATACATGTATCTACTATATTAGTAAATAAATATACTAGTAATTCAGTATACTAATCTAATATTTTAGTAAATCTAGTATACTTAGTAATTTAGTATAAGTAATTTATTATACCAAATTTAGTATGATTTAGAAATTTAGTATACTAACTTAGTATATCAGGCTATATTAGGCTATTATGATTAGTATATCAGGCTATATATTTGCAGGTCCTAGTCTATACTTTAGAAGATGGGAATAAATAGTATAATCTATTACTAATCTGGCCTAAAAAACAGTTGAGGAGCAAAGAGAAGAAACAAAAAGTTAAGCTTAGAAATTAAAGATCAAAAAAAAAAAAGAAATTAAAGATCATTAATTCAACTTCAATTCCTAAGTTTGGATCAACCTTCAGTAACCTTCAGACTTACTGCATGAATAGGATTAATAATCTAAAATTCTGAAGAACATGTTCTATTTGCCTACATCCACAGGAATCTCACCTATATTAAATGTATTTACTTCCCTTTTACCTTTAACTCTTGAAACTGTAATCACTGATAAAATATATGGGGGAAAAACAATGAAAATACTTCAGATCAGAAACACAGTAAGGTCTCATATTTCCCAATAAACTTTAAATTATCATATCATGTAAGTCTTTTCTTTTCCAAACATTTTCTTTTACTGTTGCTCATTTTTCAGTTTCATCACATTACTTTTATGTTTTCTTCAGAGATTTTACTTTCTAGGAATCTTCTAAATCATTTAGCATACATAATTCAAATCTCCTTCGTACTCTTCCTGGAACTTAGCAACCCCTCTGAAAGCGGTCATTTAATACTTTCTGCCTGATAACCACCTAAATCTTTGTGGAACATGCTACATACCTTTATATTCTCCCTAGGATACAAATATAATTTAGATTTGAAATCCTTGGTAGGATTTATGTTAAGCAATTAATTCAGTTTTATTCAACACATTTTATGTAATCAAGCTTGACTTTTGCAGAAGTAATTGGAATCTGGTTTAGATTTTTTTCATGTTCCACTTATTTCTACAATCTTTCTAAAACTGGAACTTCTAGTTTATCCTTAAACTGGAAATTTATAAAATGCTTGTGAATGTTCCCTGAAATTCATGGGAAGGAATTGTAAAAATAATATTTTATACTACCACAATATCTAGAACAGTGCTGTGTAAAGCACAGACTTTTTGACTATAATAAGCTGACAACCAGTTTAGAGATGAATGTTGTTATCACAGGTCAGTCAGTTTATGTGGGAAAGTGTTCTCCTTGCTACCAAATGCATTGGCAGCAAGTAACCAACTACCCAAAGCTATTGTAAAATGGCATACAAACTACAACATTCTAAGTTACATCATCTCATCTAGGTCTGTATTTTTTCAACTAAGGATTGCAATCTATTAGTGGGTTCAAAATTAATGAGTCCACGCCTGCAAAGGAAGGAAGAGTGAGAGAAGGGAAGATAAATATTTTAGAAAATATAAGAGCGTCACCAAGTAGTAAGTATTATTTCTTGTTTTGTAGAACTTTTGTTCTTTAGATGAGAACAACGTAAATTGCATTTTAAGGGTAAAGCTTGTATTAAATAAGTTAAAAAACATTGACCTAGGATACAAACAGATACAAACCAGTAAGTGTGGAACTGTTTTAATTACTAAATTAAAACTTGGGAGATGAGTAAAACTTATAATTTCCATTGACCCAGAGACATTTGTGGAACACTGGGTACATTGTAATACCCATGTATTCCCTCAAGTGAGCTATGAAGAGACACTTTCTCCTCTTAGGGTATGCTTACTAAGGCAATGCCCAGCAAAGCTCATAGTTGCCCCCTCTAACTTTCTTATCCTGCTTCAAATTTCCAAAGGTGGAAGTCAACCTTTACTTTCTCCTAACTCACATCAGCATTCAACAGAGTTAAAATACAACAGTTCTTAAAAGACAACTGTCTTTGAACAACCACTTCTAGAAAACACTAATTGTATTCCATAACACAATTCTGAATTTCAAATAAAGAGCTGGTGTTCAGGAAAGTAACTTAGAAAGACAATATTCACTCTATTCCACCAAAATGATCACATTTATGTAGTGAGCTAAAATGACCATGTGAAAAGAATAAACATCAAAATAAGCACAGTTTTTTCCTAAGATTAATTTATTTATGCATATAAGAACTGGGGTGTAGGCCAGAGGTGTGGAGGGCGTGGTGGTGAGGATTCACCAGAGACAGAGTGGAGAACAGAAGAGATGGATCTACTGAAATACACTGCTGACGGAAGCAGCAGGCAAGACAGGAGGGGTTTGGAGAAATCTGGAAAGGTCTGCTGTACCATGTGGGTTAGCTCTCTGGCCAGGGATTGAACTCATGTTGCAGTGGCTGGCAATAGCTTGACAATGCTATCTTTAACCCCTATGCAACCATGGAGGCCCCATTTTTTTTTTTTTAAGGTCTATGTTGTTTCAAAGATTCAAGGCACAACTTCGAGCCATTCAATATGGCAGCTAATAGGTAAGTCACTTTGTCAATACTGGGATTGCCTACTTATTAGCCAGTCAACCTGCTTTTCTTCACTGGATCTATGTCGAGTACTCTGAACACTCAGTTGTTTCAGCAAAGTTTTCCAATTATTTCTGAAGTCATTTTAAAAAACCACTTTTGATGTACAAAGGGAAGTTTCATAAATTACAACTAACATTTGTTCTAAGAGGTTTAAGAGGATGGGTATTTCTCAGGATTCAATCACTGCTCATTACAGCTAATGCATATTCAGATTCAACAAACCCACTATTTTTATAGTCCTTTTTCTCTAATACAAATCCACACATGATTGGAGAGACAGAAGAGAACAAAAAGTGCTGCTATAAAGAGAATTTCTTCAGTTGCAGGGCAAAAGGTCCCTTTAATCTCCGGTCATATAGTTTAATGTTTTGCCTAGCTCACAACCTTCTTTTTCTCTACACTTTGAAACTTGCTATGGCTTGAGACATCAACTTTGGCATAATCACTTGCTAGTTTCGTAATTTAGTCCCACACTGTTGGAAAATGGAGTGTCAGTCTTTGACTACTAATTCCTCATTAAACACAAATTTCAAAAACATAAATCTTTGATAAACTGCCACCACAGAATTGTTTTGTGGATAAGTACAAAAGAATGCACTAACACAAATTACAGGGTTCAGAACTCTTATCCCTAGAGGCAAAAAGAAATTTAGTTCAATACTAATGACATAGGCTTTAATGAAAGAAGAGTTGAAAGAACCCTTTTATTTATCCAGTCGGATCAGACATCACTAAAATTCAATTTTGATTACAGTAGAAAACAAAGCTGGACATTCCTACCACTCTAGATTAAAGGTGATTCTCACTTTCTTCTTTCTCCTGGGCCATTACAACAAACCCCTGAGCAGAACTACACCCACCTTCAGGCTAGAAGAAACAACATAATAGTTTATTGATCTCTGGTGTAGACCCGAACCCACAAGTCATCAGGCAAGTAGGGATCATGCCTCTAGAAGCTAGCTAGTAACAATCAAAAGTCACCCACTGGGTTTTCTGGTCACACACAAGTACATCACTGGTAATTACCACATCAAATTTGAACCAACCCCTCACCTCAAACACCCCTACACACACACACACACACACACACACATCCCTCAGCCAACAAACAAACAAGCAAAAAATACGGTACAGTATTAATCATATCAGGAAACAATGCATCCTGAATCACACCAAAAAACTACTTCTTGCTGTGAGTAAATGTCAATTCACATTAACTAAATTCCACATGTAGTGTATGTAACCTCTCAGGTTTTCCATCAAGTTCAAATTACCATCAAGTTCAACTCCACAGGTAAATGTTTATAAAAGAGATAATACTTGCTCAAGAATTACATGTTGAATGAACTCCAGTAGAAGTAATGTTTGCGGCAAATGACCTCCACTTTTTGTAAGTAAAAGCTACCAAAGAACGTTAACTACTACTTATATTCCTCTGAAGAAATCAAAACACCACTCCAAAAATAAAGGTTAAATGCCTTCCCTGAAAGACCAATTTCAACGTGCATAACTGACAAACTAAGAACCGTGACGCCAGAAGTGGAACTCAAATCTCTCAAGCAATGAAGCCCGTTCCAATAATTCCATTTAGCTCTTGTTCTGACCATAGTGCAAAGCTTAGTCTTCACACAAAGTCTTCAGCCTCCTCTTAACCTCAAAGGAATATATTATGTACACAATGCAATCCAGAGAAGGAATAAAGCAACAGCGACCACGTTAGTGGACAAGGACGGATGAAATGACAAATGAACTAGAAGTCGGGCAGACAAAGTACGTCCTAAAAGGGAGAGACTGAGGTGGGGCTGAAAACTATTTTCTGGCCTTCTCCCGCCCGGAGCTCCGGGGAAAGGTACAGGACCCTGCACGCCCGGGATCTACAGAGCTTCGGGGCCCCCGGACTGCAGCGATGGGAAAAAAGCGGCGGACAGCTTTCTCAGGAAGTGGGGGACTGGTGGGAATTTCGCTGGGGTGAGAACTTCTTGACCTCGGAAGGGTCAGGGTGGTCAGAGCGTCCCAGCCGCGGCGGGGGCAACCTCCCCTTCTTTCTCACCCAGTCGTACATCTTTGTGAGTGTGGGCTGTGCGAGAGGCTCGGAGTCCTCGAGAAGCTGGCTGCGGGAGCCCTCAGTCCAGGTAGGGAAGTCCGCCCGCCACCCCTTCGCTCCCCCGGGTCCCCCCGACCCTGCCCAGCCCCTCTCTAACACCCTGGGTCTGGGGTGGACGAGCGGACCAGAGCATCGCTGTGAGGGGATACCCGCTCCGCCGCATCCACCCCTCGCCGGGTCTTTGTCCCGCCAACAGCCCGGGTCTCTCTCCGGTCCTCCCCGGGCACCCCTGTCCTGGAGGCCTAGGGGCCCGGGGTCGCCCCAGCTTTGTTCGGTCAGCGGGGCGCGGGGACGCGGACACTTACCGTATACTCCGGCGAAATAAAGCAAGACCAACGCAGACCTCCACGGCGGGGACTCTTTTGTGCTCCAGCGACGGGCCATAACCACAGCAGATGGAGGGAGCGAGGAGGAGATGGAGGAGGAGGAGGAGGAGGAGGAGGAGGAGGAGCTGGGACCAGACGCCGCCGAGCCCCCGGCTGCTCCCTGAGATCTCCGCGGCGGCGGGAGGGGGAGGGGAGGGGCCGCCGTCGCCGCCGCCCGCGCGCGTTCCCACCTCCCTCGCTCGGGCCCTCCCTCAGCCGCGCTCCCGCTCCATCCGGGGTGGTGCGAGAGCCCCGCGCCAGGCAGCCCTCCGGGGACAGAGGCGGAGTACGCGCGCGGGCGC
Organism: Galemys pyrenaicus; assembly: GCA_019455555.1. Lineage (NCBI taxonomy): Eukaryota > Metazoa > Chordata > Mammalia > Eulipotyphla > Talpidae > Galemys > Galemys pyrenaicus. The sequence continues at coordinate 6,458,724 of JAGFMF010011395.1, read as the reverse complement.
GAGGCGAGGGGGCGACGGAGACGCGACTCCGGTCTCGCGTCGCACAGGCTTGCGGGCGCCGCCTCCCGCCAGACAGAGCGCGAGCTAGCGCCCGCGCTCATCCGTGCGATCGGCGATCCCCAGGCCCTCCTGCCATGGTTCCCGCCCCGCGTTCCCTCGGACTTTCCCAGTCTTGGGGCCGGTTTCCTGGCGACCGGAGCTGGAGGAGCAAGGCAGTGCCAATCGATGAGCGAGCGCGCGAACGGTGGCCGCTGGGTTCCCCGGGCTTGGGCGACAGCGGACCGCAGCGGAGCGGCGCTGCAATCCCGGGTCTCGGTGCTGCCCCGCGGCGGGTGTGAGGGCGACTAGGGAGGCGGAAGGTGGCTGCGGGCACTGGGGGTGGGGGGCGAAGGGTAGATGGCCGGAGGCTGCGAACTTGGAAGTTCTTCACCCTACCCCTCCATGCCTCCGCTCAGTATAGGCGCAGAGCAGGCGGCTGTGAGGGTTAGTGTGGCGGGCCTCCGCGCGTGCCGACGCCTGCCGGGCGCTGGGGCGGACGCTCCAGCTCGAGGAGTCCGACGCGAATCCCGCGGGCTAGGGTGTCGCTCTCTTCCACCGTAGCTGGGGAGCCCCAAAGCAGTTTGACACTGAGCAGCGGTGGGTTTGGAACTGGGCGGGGCTGCTCGGCATGGGCGGACCTTGAGGGTGGGGAAGTGGAAGGGGATTCACTCAGCACTCTCTAATTTTCCTAAAGTACTCCCTCCACCCCCCGCCTTGTGATCCCTCCTCACTTAGATCTTGGTAGCACTTTCTAAATACTTTTGTAGTGACACTGACACTTCAGACCTTCCGCTTTGTGTTTTTAAAGTGTTTGTCTAGGGCTCTTATCTCCCTAACTAGATTTATCCCTGGCCTTAACACGCACTCTCCTGGCTATTTACTGAAGACTTGCAGTGAGCTATACTGTCCTGCTGATAACAGATCATCTCTTTTTAATCTCTAACAACCGTTTGAGATAAATATCATTACCTATATTTTATAGATAGGAAAATAAGACTCAGGAAGGTTAAATTACTTCAAACGATATTGCAAGTAAAGGGTTTGAAACAATTTTTACCATTCCAAATTCAATTCTTTCCCCATACCACAGCATACATTACACCAAAGTTTAGTGCACAGTAAATAATTTAAATTTTATGATACGCTTTTTTGGAAGTACTCCCCCTATCCTCTACCGATTTTGTCCTCTAACATTTTTTCCAGGAAATGGTAATCCAAAAGATAAAAATATATTAACAAAAATTTCAACATTCAACAAGTTAATAATTTTGTATCATCTGACCAAAAAACCCACGAAACTCCAAATATGTTTTCCACTCTCAATGGAGGAAAAGAAGCAGTTTCAGTGTTCTTCACACACACAAAAAGCCCTGAAATAGTTTTTCTGGTTTTTAGATTCTAGACTCCACTTGTTTGTTTCTTGAGATGTCTTTCTGTAAATTTTGCTCCATGATGACTGTGTTTAGGGCAGGCCAAGGCAAAATGGAAAGAGACTGAATGCATTTGTCCTCCCTTCTCCTCCCCCCCCCCCCCCACAGACAAGACAACCAGTATGATCCATCATTAGTGTCCCTTGACTGATGCGATCATACCCTTTCCACCTGTCTCAAATTCCACCAGATTCTCAAACTTTCTGGTCTCAGGGTCCCTTTCCAAAAACTTGAAAATTAGTGTGGTCTTCTAAACTTTTGTTCATGTGAACCGTATCTATTGATCCTTTCAGAAATAAAACAAAAATGTTAAAAATTTGTAAATTCATTTTAAATAAAAAATGCAATGTAAGTTAACTGTATTATCCAAAACAAACAAAAATGTAGTGAGAAGTATGGCATTGTTGCCATCTTTGTAAATCTTAATGTGTGACTTAAGCAGCTGGATTCTCCTATCTGCTTCTACATCCAATTTGTTGCAATATGTTGTTTTGGTAGAAGTATATGAAAAAAACTAAGGCACATATATATATAATTGGCAAACAATATATATATATATATATACTTGGCAAAAGGATGACCTCTTATACTTCCCCAAAGTTGTCAGATAAAACTTACAGAACTGTTGATGTAGTTGTCGATCTTAATGCCTTCAAAACATAAGTATTTTGCTTTCTCCTTGCAAAGAATCTAATAAATATTCATTGTTAGGTATTAGCAGCTAAACACTTTAGTGTTCACCAACCAAGGATATTTATGTTTCATGAGGGAACACTTTTATTTATACAAAATCTAATTCTAATGGAAATCAGACATTGGTAAGCAACACAGCACAGAATAGACATTCAGCATCCCCTTTTTTCTTACCTCATCTGTCTAGCTGGCTACCTAGATGCCTACTTCTAGGCTTGTATATCAAGTGACTCGTATATGAGAAAATGCTTAGAAATCTATAAAAAACTATATAAAGTGGTCATTATTGCAGTTGTCCTGTTGATTTAACTTGACCAGTGTTCTGTACCCTGCAATGTATAAAGCATACCCTTGAGACACACATGGTTCTTGACTTGTGCCCCTCATTCATAGAGGTTTTGAGGAGTCTCATAATCCTTCTGAAATTGTATGAAAATGTTATGCTCATGTACTTTTATAAGCAGAAGAGCCATTATTTTCCCCAAATTCTTCAAGGGCTTTGTCAATCTTTTTCCAGACGTTTAAGAAAAACAGGCAACTGTTTGAGTCACGTCTGCATTCTTTTTTTCAAATGGTTCTCAAACTCCTCAAGTACATGCATTTGGAAGGAAGAAGTACCTGGACTATTTCTTTTTCCCTTGACATATTCTGAAAAGCCTCACACTCTATGGAAACATGCCCTTAAATAATCTTTTTGTTTTGATTTTAAACTTCTTTTTTCCTCCTGATTTGCTTATCACCACATAAAGGGTTTCATATTTAGCTTTGTTGCTAATATAAATGCATTGCTTTCCATTGTAGATGCTGTTCCCTTTAGGAGCATTTGAGAATCTCATCAACACTGTGAAGACAGACTGGGAATTTCAGTCTACCATTCTAAGCATCATCTTTTATTGGGAAGAAAATTGATGACAGTGGCTTTCCTACTTGGCACACAGCCTGGTGAAGCTAAATCTCTTAACTCCCCATCAAAGGAATATCATATTTTAAAAAGAAAAACAAATTTGATAAATATATACAAATAATTAAACAGGGAAGAAGAAATTTTTAATTGAGTTTAAATAAATATCTTTATATGAGTGAATTGTAATTTCCACTGGAGTTAAATAATATAGGGTAACAAATGAGATCCATCTATCAAGGCAACCTCTATAAACAGTTTCCTAGCACATGTACTGTGGTTATTATTTATTACGCTCTGTGTTTTGACAGCATACCCAGTGTTGTACCAAGTAGTCAAAAACACAATTCGACTTTGAATAAAACAGCCCAATGAACACATTTAATTTTGCCCTTATAAGCTCAAATTCTTAATTGCAAAACCCAACAGTAGAGCATGCATGAAATTACAGTGCTAGTAGTATCTATCTCTTACAGACATATGAAACAGTTATCCCTACCAAGAAAAAAGAAAATGGGGAAATTAGCTATAGTTATTGGTATTTATAAAGAGATACTCTGAGCATTCTATTGTTTCATGAAACAACAGGTTTTGAAGTGCACATAACTTTAAATTTCTTTCTATGACTGAGAATATGGACTGGAAATGCTTGTAGCCTGTGATCTTAACCCATATGAGTCTACCAGGAATGAATTTAACAACTGTGATGGCAACCCAGCGGTTCTTTGTGGGGAAATACTGTAAATTCCAGGCATATATAACTTATTTGTTAGTTGCTCAAGTCCAAAAAGAATTTGAAGTTCCCTGCTGTATTTGGTAATATGATATACTATAGCTATTAAAAAGTATAGGTCTTAAGAGTTTAATAGAGCTATGTTTGACCTAGATGGTTACCCTTGGTCAGGTAACCTAATCTTTTATACCTATAAAATCTCACTTATAAAATGGGGGAAAATGGGCCTTGTTAGCTACATGCCTTAAGTAAGATAATAATTACTAATATAGCCTTTTATGGCTGTACCGCTATTATCCCTGTTTTTGAATTGTATAAACAGGCACAGAGATATTCAGTAATTTTCTCAAGGTCACATAGATAGCAAAAGGTCAGCATGTAAATTCAGGCATTCTAACCCCAGGGCATGCATACTTGCTCATTCTACCATATTGTATGAGAAGTACTTAATACAAAGTCAGGTACTTAGTAGGTACTCAATGAATGGTAGCTGCTCTTATTAAAACACATTAATGACATAAGCAAAACAGGTCTTATTCTCTACGATTAAAAATAATGATTTTCTGTCTTGTTTCCTAGAACTAACTGTTACTACCTTGAATTCAGTTTAAGTTAAACTTCAGCCTCCTTTGGATTACTTTTTAAAAAGAAAAGTCATATTTTAAAGTTCTCTTCAATTTTGTAAATTATCAAGTGAGTTAGATGAACATAAGGCTGCTTTTTTGCTGCTTGTACTAATTTTTTTTTTCAGTGACCTTGTAGTCGTTATTTATAGTTGCCTTTGAAGATCAGAGAACCTTAGGTTGCTTATTGCCCTAATCGTCAGAAAAGATCTATGACAGATTTTTCTGATTCCAAAGAATACATCAAATCATATCAAACTGCTCAGCTATCTGCCCATAAAAACAGAGGTCATTGCTACTAAAGAATAGATTACTCCAGTCTCATCATGAAAAGAATATTCTCCTTGGAAATACCCAGGCGGGTTTGCATTTTGAATATGTACCAGCTGTGATGGAAAAGCACTGTCTAATCCTTTCAATTCCTGCAGTCCACTGCCTCACTTGCGCAGCAAGGGACATGAAAGAAATAGTGTCAGAAAGTATTTCAATATAAAAATCTTATTCTCATATGCAATAAAATGAATTAAGTAACTTTATTAAAAGTTAAGCACATCAGCATTCGTCATTCGGTTCTAGTCGCCATGGCACTTGACTCCAGTCACCACAACTTTTTTCTTTATTACTGGCTCTGTTTCAGTAGACTCTTGAGAAAGCGACACCAAGTCATAAAAACTCACATATACAAAATTGCATAAAATACATTAGCCCATTAAATTAATGGCAATTAATGGCCAGAGGCAGGTAGAAACCTTGGTATGGGGAAGCTGCCTCTGCCAGCTCGTAAAGGAGAAAAAGGGCGCAGGCCCCAAGTAGCTGTGCTGACTGTGCTCTCTCTGGATTAGATTCCCAACAGCGCTAGCTAACCCTCAGTACTCCAGGGAGCAGAATATGTGGAAATGAGGCTCCCTGGGATATTTTGCCCTTTTATTTTCATTACCTCACATGGACAGAGCAGAGAGCCTGGCAACTGGCCATGCACACTGCCTTCCTTTCCTCTTGTTCAGTGGATGATGCCTTCCAAGAAATTCACTCTCTGTACTGCCTACCCTGATCAGGCCATGGACCTAATCTGTGAGGAGACTCCTGCTAGTGCAGGTTTCAGACCTATTTTGGCAAGCAATGGGCACCGTCATTAACTCAGAAAAAATTACGTTAAGAATTGAGATATGGACCAATGTCTGAAGTATTCTGAATTCACTAACCCCATCTGTGGCTGAGGATTGGTGCATTTGCTATTCCAGTGGAGAGCCAGCATATTTAGATTCTCTCATCACTGAGGTAGACGTATAAAGAAAGGGAGGAAAGCTCCATTGAGACAGGAATTTTGGTCTGTTCTGTTTACTGTTGTATACTTGACACCTAGAAGAAGGCCCATTACCCAGTAGATGCTCGCTAAACATTTGTTGAGTGAATGAATGAAGGATTTCCAAGATGAAAAAGATCCCTGGGGGAAGGGGAATTAAAGCTGCCAGGGTACCATGGAGGATAGGACGTCTGCTTGTCCTGACGTTAGTGCCCAGTGGCCTGCAGAGAAGGCTGCTTGCTCTGGAGTCCAGGCACAAGTGGAGTGAACCACTAATAGTTGGTCTCCTAGGAAGAGCCCATAAACTTCACCGCAAGATGAGCCCATATAAACTTGAACCTGCTATTCAAGATACTGCTTAAGGAGGTGTTGAAGCCACAGTTTTCTACCGTTTTATTGCACGTGTGTAATATTGTCAAATTACCATTGCTAAATGAACTTTCTATGGCCTCAGCTGGACCTACATGACCTATAATTTGGGCATTGCTTAGTGTTTTTACTATTAAAATAGAACCTTAAAGGGAGCAAAACAAGGGAGGGAAGAACACAATGAAATATGGTAATGGTTCACAGGTGATAAGAGGGCTGGAGAACTATAGGGACTGCAATGATGTAAGAAAAAAATTTAATAAACAAATAAAATAGAAACTTTGTTCCCTAACCTAGTAGAAACCCTTTCAAAAGGAGGCTTTTTAAAATGTTCTTCAGAAAGCTGTGAACTAACACCTTGTTTCAGGAGTGCAGGGAGATTACAGTTCTATTATCTATGAAGCTAAGCTGCTCCTTAGCATTGGCCTGAGAGGTGGAGCGATCATTGCCCAGTGTAAAGTCAGGATCAGCGCACAGAGGAGGAAATGCAGATGGACAGCCCTCTGTAGGACAAACTGAAGCTTCGTTCAATGTATTATGAATTTCTGGGTTACTAGTCACTTCATATTAAAATGTAAGTACAAGAAGCACCTTCTAGTTCCCAGATTCCAATGTAAATTACCTTTATTGGGCCTCCCTGGTGGCGCAGTGGGTTAAGCAACCCACTATGAAGCAAACTGCAGTCACTGCAGCACAAGTTCGATCCCTGCCTCTGGCCAGAGAGGGGACCTACATGGCACAGCAGACCTCTACTGCCTCGCCCGCTGCTCCCCTCAGCAGTGTATTTCAGTCCATCTGCCTGTTCTCATCTGCTCCCCACTCTGGTGAATCCTCTCACTGCCCTGGACTCTGGCCTGTACTCCAGCTCTTGTATGTATGCATAAATAAATCTTAAAAAAATTACCTTTATTATCATTTTCTATTATCAACGTTGTCTTTTCTCCATTAACATATACTTGTTAAAGTTGATCATTCAGCAAAATAAAATCAATTCTCTAAAAATTAACTAAGATGTTGCAGGCTTGTTGTTGTGTTTCATAGAGCAGGGTGCACAATGCAGGATGCTGCTTTTAGTAATAATTCATTTCATATTAATATTTACAATGGACTAAAGTGGTAAAATGTAGTTCATATTACTTTATTCAGTCACTGAATGGTGGAGGTTCTATTCTGTTGGGCTCATGATTGTGGTTACAGAGTGAAAACAGATATACCAAGAAATATAAACAAGACTCATTCATTCAACATATGTTCATGGAACACCTGCTGCATGTCAGTCATTTTGCTAGAGCAGCACTGCTCAGTGAACAAACATAATAACTGCCTTAGTAGAGGTACATGCACATAAGGTACACCAAAACCATAGGGGAGTATTAGAGAAGGTTACATCACACAGTTGATGTAAAAACTGAAGCATGAATAGATAATGAATAAAGAAGAAGGTATGCAGGAGTGATGGGAAAACATTCTAAGCAAAGGAACATCAAGTGGACTAGGAGAGGAGAAGAAGGTGTGTTCTGGGAACGTAAAGTAGCCTGTGTGCAGGTGCATGTGTTGGAGGTAATGAATAAACAAACATAAAAGTGTATTTACATAAGAAGATTTTAATACTAAGAGAGTTTTAAGTTACATGCAAATGTATATAGATTTTATTCTCTAAATGCAGGGTATGGGAGCCTTGAAAGACTGTGAGCAAAGGAGTCATGTTCTATCTACGATGGAGCCTGGAATAGGAGGGAGAGGGAATTTGGAGACCAATCAGGAAGGCATCACAGTAGTGAGGAAAAAAGTAGACTGATGAGGGCTTTGTGCCCGGGAGAAGTGGAAAGTGGTTCATCAAGAGTTGTTTAGAAGTTTGGAATCTGTGACTCCCTGATTTCTGGTTTGAGCAACTGATAGTAGTAATTTTCCCTGTGATAGGAATTATGGGAGTGGGGTGAGGTGGGGGCAGGAGAATAGAGAGAATGATGAGTGTAACTTTGAGCCAACACATTCAGATAGAGAACATTGGATATATTGGATATACCATTTATCCCAGAGAAGAAAAATGAGCTCACAATAGAAAACTACCAGCACTGATAAGCTAACTTTTGCAATGGATGAATTTGTACCTTACAGAATTGGAGAAACATCAGTATTTCAGGGAGAAATGGTAGAGGAAGAAGAAGAAAGTGAAAAGAAATGGCCAGTGAGTAGGGGATGTAGAAAGCCTGGAATCATAGAAACTGAGCAAAGAATTTAAAGAAGGATGGAGAGATAGAGCATCACTGCCAAAGAGGTAATGAAAGGTAATGAAAGGTCAAGATGTGAAAAAGAGCTAATAGAATTGACTCCAAGATAAGTCTAATGTCCTTTTCTTCTACACATAGCGGTTTGACCTTTCATTTAGATCAAAGCTGAATTTTTGGCTCTTTCCTTATTTCATCAAATATTTATCCATTTTTCCTCAGCCTTTTAAGTCATATTATGATCCATTTTAATTTTCAACTTAAGAATTTCTAAGCTTTATATGGAATTTGGACAGACATTGAAGTATGTAAGTTTGTCTGCATCAACCAACCTACCAACCAACCAACCAACCAACCAACCAACCAATATTCTCTCTCTCTCTCTCTCTCTCTCTCTCTCTCTCTCTCACACACACACACACACACACACACATTTCCTCTTCCCTTCTGTGCCTTCCTTAGATTCTTTTCTTCTGACTTGACATTCTTGACATGTTCAGGCTTTTCCATCTTTCTTCCATCAAAAATATTCTCAAGAAAGAACTTCAGAACTTTATAAGTGAATTCATCCAGAAGTCAAATATAGTTTCTCTCTCAGGAGTACAGAGAAGGAAAACATTAACTATCTTGAGTAGATGTTTCCAGATGTAATGCCAGTGAATGGACAGATACGTGGGGCCAGGGAGGTCTTCCAGTGCCCCTCTAAATTGACCTATTATCACAAGGCAGTCCTGCCTAAGGTAGAAGACAGAGCAGTGCAAGAATACCTGATTTTTTCCTTCTAGAACCATACTAAACTTTTAGAAGACTTAAAAGGCACAAACATTTATTATACCAGTAGTGTTCTTTTTGGAAATTATATTTTTGGCTGATAGTATTTCAGTGTACTTAGTTGCTAACATAATAGCCAAGGCACACTTATCCTTTATCTTGTTTAATGCCAATTACTCTGTCACTATTTTGCTTGGAGCTATTGGAATTATAAGATGTGACCTGGGACAGACAAGTTCAATTCTACAGAGACAAATATCCACGTCCACTGAATCAGCTGTTTCCTTCTGTATTTTTTTAAGCAGTACCTTCTGTACAACCAGGTAGCTTGATCATGCTTTTAATTTAATTCAGTTATTTAGAAAAGGGAAATAATCTCATTAATCATTTTTTAAAGATTCAATGCATGCATGGTATAGCTACTGTATTTCTTGAAACACTGCTGTGGTTCTTTGATTGGAAAAAAAAAAACTCAATGAGAAAAAAAAAAATATTGTTATGAACTTTGTTTCCAAAAGTTAAAGGTAAAGGACAAGAGGATCTGCTTATTCTGTTATCCAAGGGAAAACTATATTAACTGTTACTCAATATATCATTTAAAATGTGTTATGGGGGCCTTCCTGGTGGCACAGTGGGTTAAGCAACGCACTATAGCAAACTGTAGCCACTGCGGCATGAATTCAATCCCTGCCACTGGCCAAGGAGAGAACCCACATGGTGCAGCAGACCTCTCCTGCTCGCCCACTGCTCCCCTCAGCAGTGTGTTTCTGTCAGTCTGCCTGTTCTGCTCCTCACTCTGTCTCTGTTGGATCCTCTCACCGCCCACACCTCTGGCCTTTACCCCAGCTCTTGTATGCATAAATAAATAAATCTTTTTAAAAAATGTGTTATGGTTTATGGATATGTCTATATTTCATGTAAATTAGTTATGCTCATAATCCTCAATTTATATTTAAACTTCATGGGGCAAGGTTTCCAATAACTACATTGTATATTAATATTCTATATCAAAAAGAGGGGAGGGGTGGTGTAAACAAGCACCAATATGTCCTCACCAGTATCAGATGATTGTATGTGCTCTGGCCGGAAATCTCAGTGGCCAGTTCCTGGGGCACAGGAAGCACTAAATTACTAATGCTTTCCCTTTAATTTCAAATTGTGTTGTGTAAGAAATTCAGAAGAAAAATCTTTAGCATGTCCCTTAATGATCTGACTAGAATAATTGGGTGAACTGATGATAACTGTAGTATTTAAGGAAAAGTACTCTAAGAAATAGAAGAAGTATTACTCCAAAAAGAATGGTGAGAAATTGATCATCAGAAAAGAGAGTTTGGCATAGAAATATAGGGCTAGAAATAATCTACTCAGGACCTGGTGTGATTTTATTTTCTCTGAGGTGCTGTCAAGGATCATTAAGTAGAAGAGGCATTTATAGAATCATAAGACTGTCAGAACTGAAAGGGGCATCTCTAGTCCAGTCTACTAATTTTACAGGTGAGCACATCCAGGTCCATTTATACAAGGGTAATAATACTCTGTGAATTCTGCTAGAGAACTGGCATTCCAGGAGAAATGGGATCTAGAATGAGACCCACACACTGAGGTGGGGCTATGGGAGGAAAGGAGAATGGCTTCCAAAATGGAAGCCCAAGCTCACAGAAAGAGCACAATTTATGAAGTATAAAGCAACAGAGAAAATATTGTATCCTGAGAAGTAGCCTGAGCTGGAAAGGCTGGGTCAGTAGGAGTGTTCCATTAGACAGAGAACACATGACTTTTACTGGGAAGCAGGTAGGACCGGGAAAGCCAAGAAGATAGTGAATTCTGAGCAAGTGACTTGGGTCTTAGTTATTCCACTTCAATTCAGACACAGTTGTCTCATCTCTGGAAAGGAGGGAAGTCGGTTATGGACAAGACATGGCTCCAGTCTAGAAAGATGGCTGACAGGGATGGCAGTTAGGCTAACAGATCTACAATCAGTATTGAATGAGACTGTATGTCTTGGGTAGTTGCAGCTCTAGAGTCAGAGAGATTCCTAGTGTCGAGAGTTTATAGGAGCAAAGTAGACAAATGATAGGTTCTAACATGTTAGAATAGAGCTCCTCAAATACCTCTTAAGAAAAGGACCTTTCTAAGAAACGCTGGCACGCTGTGCCACAAATCCAACTGTGAGGAGACTTCAAGTTCCATGAAAACACATTTAGTCACTTCTGACACCACAGATCCAACTTTATTTAGAACACTTTTGCACACTCTTGAGTCACTTTTGACATCTACAGTTGAACCTAATCTGGGCACTTGAGCAATTCTCAAATATAACTTCTATTAGCAATATAGGCATGGAGAAAAAGAAAGTCTTCTTTCCTTCCACATTAATAATACTGATTGTTCTCATGCATGAATTTGATAATAGAACTTTGAATTGAAGCTTTTGCTTTTGTTTTTAGCATGAAGAGAAAAATGAAGAACCATGTAATTGGAATATCATGCAGAATTTCAGATGGGTGGGATAATATATGCTGGTTGAAAGTTAATCTATTCAATCCAACTTTACCCTACCACATGAAGGAGCTTTGAACTGAAGTTAACATGGTACGTTGATTAATGTTATATGTTAACTTGACTAAATCATGGTGCAAAATTGTTTGCTCAAACACTAGCCTACACACTGCAGTGAGGATTAACGTTATATATGGTACACTTTGAGTAAAACAGACTACCCTCCAACATGCGGGTCAGCCTTGTCTAATCGTTGAAAGCCTTAGGTGCAAAAACAGGTTTCCCAAAGAAGGGATTCTCTTTCAACTGCAAGATAGGGCCTCCCTGGTGATGCAGAGGGTTGAGTGCCACACTGTGAAGAATCCAGGGCACAGCAGCCCTGCTGCTCCCCTCAGCAATATATTTTGGTTGATCTGCCTGTTCTGCTCCCTACTTTGTCTCTGGTGAATCCTCTCACCTACTGCGACTCAGGTCTGTACCCCAGCTCTTGTATGCATAAATAAATAAATCTTTAAAAAAAAAAACAGGAAGACTGCCTGAATTTTTGTCCTGCTACTCTATGGAATGTGGTCTGCACTACTAAATCTTGTCTGAATTTTCAACCTGTAGTCCTACTCAGCAAATTTCAAACTTAATCAGCCTCATAGTCACATGGGACAATGCCTTTAAAATCTCTCTCTCTTTGTCTCTCTCTCTCTCCCCTCACACCCTCAGTCCATTACCCATTGTTTCTGTATCTCTGTAGAACCCTGACCAGTACTTGGTCTGTACTTACACTGAAAATCCATCAGCTGCAGAAAAATTGTTGATAACTCAGTTAACTTAGTTTGCTTAGGGATGTAACATTTGGCATATTTTTAAGGTGTAATCAAGAAAACCACATCTCAATAGATTTTACCTCAAATGTTCATGCTAAGACTTGATTAATTTTGTTCAAATTTGAGTCACAATGAATTTTGCTGAATTTCTGCCATTTTTCCTTTCAAGAGCTCTTTAAGCCAAGTATCAGTGGAGACATGTGAAAATATCTGTGAGGTCAGGGAAAATTGGAAATTTGGGAATTTGAAGGACACCTGGTGAGCAACTTACAACTCCATGAATTAACTGTTGGTTAGCACTGAAAGAGATAATGTCAAAATAATCAATTGACTTATCATTTGTTGCCAATCACAAAGATTTAAACTACAGGTTAAAAAAACCTTTCCCTCCATACTTTTATAATTTCTTAAGAATTAAGGCAATCTAAAAGAGTTCTAACTTAGCCTACTGGTTTTGCAAAAGAAGCAATGAAAAATTAAATGAATAGAGATTTATTTTCAACAAGAAACCAAAGTGAAAATTTTAAAGCATGTCAGATCATGTTACACTGACTCAAAAATGTCCAAGGACTTCCTAACTCACTCTGATAAAAAAAAAATATATTAAAGTCCCTTCAGGCTATACAAACTACTACTTCATCTGCATCTTCCTTTATGCCCCTTGTACCACTTTGATCTCCTCACCTGCCCATTGGTGACCTGGCTCCATTTATTCCAGCCAGACATGTGGCCACCTAATGTTCTTTAAACAGATCTGTACTCTTCTACCTCAGGAGAGAGATGAGTGCTGTTAATAAATTTTCAGAAGTATCCATTCATACAGAAAAGATATGTGTGTGTGTGTATCTGTGTGTGTGTGTTTAGTGAAATCCAAATGGAAGACAATTAAGTAGCTGTGGCAGGAGCATATTCAGAAACAGGTAAATTCAACGACAAATTTTGAAAACTAGTCTGTGGGAAAACTAAGTGAGGAATCTCAGTTCTTTCATCACAGGGTGTGCTGGGGAAGAAAGCTAGGCAAGATCATTCATTCAGCAAGCAGAGTGAGTAGCCAAGAAGGAGTATATGAAGGAAGAAGCAGACTGAAGTTACACATTTGTAGTCTGGAGACTGAGTGAAATCAGTCAGGAAATGAAGATGAATAAGGAAGAGAGAGGTCCTTCTCATTTTGGTGGAAAAAAAAGGAATAAGCAAATTGAGATGGAGAAGTCAAAGGAAGAAAGCCAGAAGAAAGCTGGTATTCTAAAACCCAAGAGAAAGTGTTTCAAGTTGGAGAAAAGAGTTAACTGACAAAAACAGCTAGTATCAAGTAAAAGGAGAATTGGGTATTGACTACTCAATTTATAACACAGAGGTCTTTAGTGAGCTTGACAGAATCAGATAGGTGAGAGTGGTGAGGCTAAACCACTCAGAGTGAGCTCATCAAAAATGAATAGAAGGAAAGGAACTGGAGATAGGAAGTATAGACCATTCTTGACAACCCTTGTAAGAAAGGGGAACAGAGAATTGAGATGTTAGTTGAAAGGGTTGAGAAATTAAAAGAATTTAATTTTTAAAAAATGTTTGAATATGGGAGAAACAGTAACATATATGTTTTTAAGCCAAAAGGTGAGGTAAGGGGTGATTTCTGGAGTAGGTGGGAGGGGATAGGATTAGTGGCTAAGTGAAGAGATTGATTTTAGATAAGATTATACTGGGAGGAGGCAAGAGTATTTAGACCAATAGCAGTTAAGTAGGTAGGCTGTTGTGGTAAGAATTTAAGGAAGTTTCCTTCTAGTTGTTTCTATTTTTTTCATTGAAATGGGAAGCAAGACCATCTGTTAAGAGAGGATGGAGTAAACATATTAGAGGAGAAGACACAATTTTCCAGTCCATTGGCATTCTAAACTTATCTGTGACTGAAGAGTGTGAGAGAGAGACCTTCTATTGAGGAAGGAAGTGCATTTTTCAGACAAATAGAAAGAGGGATCTGTGTTGGACTGTTATAAACAAAATTAAATGTGACTTAATCATGTGCTCCAAGTACATGATTTTTATCAATCATGGTTCTCCAGAGAAAGCACATACACACATGCACACATACACATATACATACATACATATGAACTTATGCCAATAGAAAGAAGACAGAGAGGGAGAGAGAAAGATTTTATTTTAACAAAATTGGCTCCTGTATTATGGGGTTGGCATGTCTGAAAGATGGAGACAGGTTTCAAGCTGGAAACCCAGGGGCTATTGATCCTACAACTTAAATTCAAAGGTAGTTTGAAGGCAGAATTCCCTCTTTCTGAGGAAACTTTGTCATTGTACTTCAGATATTCAAGTGATTGGATGAAGCCTATTCACATTGTTGACGGTATTCTGCTTACTCAAATTCTACTCAGTTAAATGCTAATCTCACCTAAAAAATACTTTCACAACAACATCTAGACTGGTGTTTGATCAAATATTTGGGTACTATTGCCTAACCAAGTTGACATATCACAGTCATAGAGTCTGAATTAGCCAAATTAACTTTCAATGGATACCCATATGTACTAAATTAACCAGGATAGTTGTATAGTCTGAACAAATGAGAAACAAAATTAGTGGGAAGTAGACTGGAGGAGAGAGGGAGAATGGTGTGGAACCAGCAATGGGGAGTAAGGAGGATATCCACTTTTTATTTAATTTGAGTAAATGTTGGGTCAATTAGTTATTCAAGCAGAGAGTTTGTCGTCCTGATACATGGGAATGGGATTGTTGTAGAATCATGAATCAAGGTAACCCAGAGGTTAGGCATGATGTGGCATTCAAGTGGTCGAGCAAGTTAGGGCATGATCGCTATTCTGGCCATTTATGTTGAATATACTTGCCTGATAATTATAATACTTTGCCTAATTTCTCCTCATATTACATATAAGACATTCTATTGCATATAATAGGACAAAAGAAGCATCTGTTCTTATTTTTGTTCACTATGTATTTTTGTATTTCCCTACTTCCTGTTTTTAAAATATAAAAATAGTTTTAGAAAAATTTGTGGCAATAAATACTGGGCATTTTAATAATGGCAACAATGGTAAAGATTTTAAGTAGTCTTCTTATGTTACTGTGAATTCCATCAAGGGTTGATGGATTTCTAAAGTGAAAAGTCTGCCAATTTTGCTATAGAGAATAAGACTGGATGTCTCACTATATAATCTCTGTGTTATGTAGCCTGTTAGACTAGACCAACAAGAAGTTACCATTCTGACTTTGGGGAATTACATGATGTTGCATATATATTTCTCTTTTTAATTCTGGTTAGTAAATATATTTGTAATTATTATGGTAATGGTCACCCATAGACAAAGTTTGACTTATTAGAAAGAATTCTATGTATAATTTACCAGTTACTATTTGTGAAACTACTTAGCAGAAGATTGTAGCTATGAGTTCAAAGATTTTTCTCTTCATTTTACACATTTTGTTGACATATTCATTACTTTGTTATAGATGTCAATTTGTTCTATCTCATTGTCGTTATTTTTCCTACTCTTTAAAATATGCTTTACTCCTACACTTCCTGATAAGGTTTAAGATAGGGACTTCACATATCTCTAAATACTATACTTGTGTAAGTACCATTTAAGGAATTCTTTTCAAATTGAGGTAACGTTGGTTTACAGCCCTGTATATGATTTAGGGGTATGGGTTCACACATCCTCAGGTGTGTCACCACCCCACAGACACTACCAAAGCACCCATAGCCCTTTACCCTAGACCCATGGGCTACCTCCCCACTTTGTTCCCATTCTTGTGCCCTTATTTCCTCTAGTCATATTTCTAGGGTTTGTTTTAGTTTAGTTTTGTATAGTTCCTTTGTGTTGTTCTATGTTCCACACAAGAGTGAAATTACCTTTCTGACTTATTTCACTTAGCACAATCCCCTCCAGTTCCATCTGTGTTGTTTTAAATGCTGAGTTCATCTTTTTTGTAACTGAGTAATATTCCATTGAGGTATAAGCCACATCATCTTAACTCACTTCTCTTATTTGTCATTGGGTAAGTAATGTTTTTTTTTTTTTTTCAAGTTACTTTCATGTAGTACCCATGATAACTTCCATTTCTTAAACATTCACTCTATTCTGTGTATATTATTGCTAATAACCATAAATCTGAATTCTGTCATTTAGGAAACTAAGGCTAAGAGAGGTGGAAAAATTTCTGTAAAATGTCACAGCCGATAAATAGCAGACGAAGTTGTGACCCAAATCTATTGAACTCTGAAGCCCTTCCTCTTTTCATTATGTCTTTCTGGATCCATAGGTTCATTGTGTTAATTTTTTTTTTTTTTTGAGCAATAACAAGAGCTGTCATTTCCTTAACAGTTACCAGGTACCTTTTTTATTTAATTAACATGTATTATATATTTTAGTTCTTAAATTGCCTTGCCAGGTAGGCCTTAATGTTACCCTGATTTTGTAAAAGAGGGACTGGAGAAACAAGAGAAATTAAGTAATACGTCAAAAATCAAAGAAGCAGTTATTGGTAGATGCTGGATAAGTAAAGGAGATCCCATTCTGACTCCCATTTTACAGAGGAAGAAACTGAGATACAGAGAGATCAACGATTTGTTCCTGGTTACAAAGCTGAGAAGTGGCAAGATTGGGTCTTACAGTTGCAAATTAACAAAGGTAGTATAAAATTATTTTTAAGTGCATTTCTTTATTGCTCCTGAAATATATAAGAGCTCTGTAATGAGAACTCTAAGAATTTATTGTTATAAAACTTAGGTGCAGTGAACTCGAGTAAGGAATGCAGAGGAAACACTTTAAGAACCATTTCACCCCATGAAGGAGAACTGCGGATTGCTGAGAAGCAGTAATAAAAGACAGTCCAACCAAGCATGAAGAATCAGAAATTGGAGTGCTCTTTGGAAACAAATGTCACTGGCAATCACAAAGATATTTTTTAATCTATGAAATAAATGTAACCTTTTACATCTACATTTTCCTTATTCTCCATGTTTAATAGCCAAAACACTGATTTTTTTTTTTTTAAACATAATGCTATGAAGTTTGAAACCCAAAACTCAGGCTCCAAAGAGTTTATTTCTGAATTACAAATACTTCTTAGCTCCCTTCTTTTTAAGGATGAGTTTACTTATTTACTATCACCAGTAAATTTTAGTGCTAAAACAATGATTGGTTAACCAAAACTTGATCTCAATTCTGATTAACTAGGGAATGTGCTACAATTTCCAGGCCATGGTACAGGCTGGTGGAAACTCTACACTCAGACATCCACGTGTCATATGAAATGACAACAACAGCAGACAAGGAAAAAATAACAAAGAAATTTATATTGTTATTGGCATTCAGATTTCAATTTTAAAGCTCTGTAAATCTAAATAATTTTAGAGAAGGAACTATCAGGCTAGTAAAATATTAATGCAGTTATATCCATCTGAAGGATTCTATGATGCTAAATTTATATTGAATATTACTGAGTGACAATATATATGGCAGGGAGTGTATTTCAAAATCACTGATCCTTCAGTTTCTATGTGGAATAGATTATTTGAAATTCAAAATATGACTAAAATGAAGAAAGTGTCTCCTGTTGATTTCTTTTAAGCTGCTTTGAAATATATATATCTTTTGTATAAGTATGGCAAAATTTTAAAGTCTGTTTTGTTTCCTTATATGGTTCTTATGGCAGGACATTTATTTCTGGTAAGATTATTCATCTTATAAATAAATGTATCTCTTTGTTTTGTTGAATGTGCTAAAAATGTTTTTATGTGTGATTTTTGGTTTATGCTTACAGAAAATAAAGCCTAGACACTGCTGCATTAGCATGTTAATAGGAAAGTGTTGGAATCAGTCCATTCTGAATATTTAGTAATTTAAGAACTAATGATATTTAAGAACTCATTAAACCTCTCACAAGTTATCATATCCCAACTCTTCAGAGTATGAGAAAGAATTCTGTATTAGAATTCTAAGAATAGAAAAATGGAGTAGTGGAGAGCACAAGGAGGATATTGGGAAGGGGTGGGGAGAGAGAGAGAGAGAGAGAAAGAGAGAGAGAGAGAGAGAGAGAGAGAGAGAGATAAGCAGCTTATCATCAAAACAAACAAAAACAGGGTCCCTGTGAGATGGAGACCATATTTTAAAATCACAGTAGTGCAGTTTAAATAGACTAGAGAAAGGATGAGTATATCAGAAAATTCTCTGCACAGAAAGATTCACAGCGGAATTCCCTAGGAAAAGGTCATGATAGTACACTATCAACATCTTTAAAAAGTTCATTAGGAAGGTGAGCATAATGAAATGTACATAAGACTTCAGGGGGTGAATATTGGAACAACTAAGATAAATCTTAGGGGAAATAAAATGACCTATAACCTTGAGGGATCAAATGTGAGATAATAGAAAGAACAGAATCCACGACCTGCATGCCTGGTACAGACCAAGGCATTTTATGAACCTTTGCTCTGATCTTCACCAGCACTCTTGAAAGTTGAAGGGGATTCTCCCATAACTAGGGCGTGGGAGTCTAACAGTGGGTACCTCTTATGAACCCACCTCTGCTTGCTCTTAGGCGTTAGACCATTCCTGAAATGTCCAGACTTTGGTTGTGATAGGTCTTCTCTCCTTATCTCCATGTCTGTAGCTCTGCCCAGCAAACTCCTCCTTGGATCAGGTAATCTTTGATTTCAAGGACCCAAAATCTGAGGTTGACTGAATCAGCAAGTAGCACCCTTAAATCTTTGCCTCAGATCTCTGGCCCTGGGAACTCCATTTCTAACTCTGTTCTTGTTTTCCCTGCTAAGTTTCTGTGACTTTCTACTTCCTTAGTTGCTGTCTCACTTTGATTATAGGACTTTGTGGTGGTCGGTCCTCCTAAATTAACTCTGAGAAAGAACTGAAGGTCAGAGTAAGGAATGGATCAGATTCAGGTCGTCAAATTAGATTCAGGAAGGAAGAGAAAGTAGAGTAAGACCAGTTCATGAGTGCTAGATACCTTTTTCAGTAAAGCCCATCATGGGCATGGCTCCAGACCAAGGATGCCTTCAACAGCACAGAGTGTTGATGTGAAATTGTCCTGCTTCTGCTTTTGGCTCTCAGCAATCTTAGGCATTAGCAGCACATGGATGACTCAGGGCCCACAGATATGTGACTGTAGCCTGAGGGAACACGCAAAGGTCAGCAGGGGGACATTCTTTCTACAGACAGCAAACACAGAGGGGCTGTGGTTAATGCAAAGGCCTTAGTAGATTGTATGACAAATCTCTAGGCAATTATAAAAACCCAGGCTTTCCATCTGCTTAGAAAATATAATTCAAACAGCATGTACTATTTCACTATTATTTGAGTTAGGATTGTTATTTAAAGGCAGAACCAAATTTTGAGTTAAGGATGAGTGTTGATATAGTCCATTTTTAATGTGCTATATTATTACCATTTACACACAAGAGGGGCTGTCTTTTGTGATGTTGTTTTTATTCCTCTGGCAATGTAAGGGCTATTGAATCATTCAACAAGCTTATGTTATTGTCAACTATGCGCTGCAGACTGTTTGTCCTGAGAGCAGAAAGATGAATACATCTCAGTTCCCACATCAAGGAACCTAAAACAGAGTTAGGAGAAGTTAGAATAAAATAGAATTATTTTTAAGTGCAATGAAGTGTTTAGGGTGGCATGACAGATGTCAGAAGAGAATGTAATGGGAGTTTAAGGATGAATCATCAATTTTGTGGAGTTGGGAGGCTTAAGAAATCTCCATGGAGAAGGTCATCAGAATGTGTCTGAAAAGTAAGTAAATGCCCTGTGAGTAAATAAGGACTAAGATACTCCAGTTCAAAGAATGTAGGTGAGCAGACACAAAAGTACAAAAGTACACAGAACTATGTCATGGAAAAGGATTTGAAAACAAAAACAATAACACAATATTCTGACCATCACATGCTGGGTGGATAAATGAGATGTCAGACTGGAGACAGAAAGAGTCTTAAATACTATATCCATGGAATTGAATAAGGAGTTGTCAAATGAATGCAAAAAAGGAGACACACTGGAAAAATGATTTTGAAAATATAGAATCAGTAGGATTTGGTAATGATTGGATAAAGGAAAAGGAAGGAGTCTAACATAGTCTAAGATTCCTGGCTTAGATGATGGGATAGATGGCGGGTGGTTTATTAAGATGGGGATAGTTCAGAATAGAAGCAAATATAAAGATTGAGGATGGTTTTGTGATATCTGTGAATAATCTGGACAATAAACTAAATACGCTGACCCCCAATGGAGAGCTGATGTTGAGGCATGGACTTGGGTATTACTGCATGAAGGTGTCATTTAAAGCCACAGCAATGAACATCACAAAGGAGAACGTTAATTGAAAAAGAAATAGAGAAGCCATTCCTGACAACTATCAACCTTATCAGACTGAGAGGAAGGGAACCTGGAAAACAAACTAACAAGGAGTGAAATGAAATCAGTAGCATGGTGCTCAGGAGAATTATTTCCTGACAACTAAAGGAAGAGTTGTTCTAAGACATTTGGGAGATGGACATGGGAGATGTTCATTTGGTCAGGTGATGCAGAGAGGTCTAGATTTCAAGTAAAAAGGACCAATGTATTAGGATGTCAAAGACAACCTTGGCCAGAGCAGGGTCAAGGGGATCATAAGAACTTTGACCGCAGTTCACTGAAGAGGCAGTGAACGACCGTCCTTCAGAGCTAGCTAAGAAGGCACAACTGTATCTAGTGGGGACTGAATAGCTCTTCAATGTATATTTTCAGAGAGAGGAACTTGAGTTTGTTTAGGTTTCTGAAAGGAGTCCACAGAAAGCAAGATGTTGAAATATAGAAGAAAGAGGAAATAACGTTTGTATGAAGTTACCAGAGGAGGTGGGGAAAATAGTTTCAGGAAACGAGGTAGAGAGGAACAAGAAGGAGACTTCTTCCTTTGGGACGCTGGAGAGAGAGGGGGTGATTTAATACAACTACATTTCTTCCCACCATCTTTGAAAGCATCCTATAAACCAGGTTTTCTAGTTCATATTTTCTTTATTGTTTTATTAAGATATATGGATTCATTGCAATGTTTTCTCCACATTTTCATTATCTCTCTGATATTTCATCAAACATTGGAGTTTATTTATCATGTTTTCATTTTTTTTTAAAGATGCAGCATCTCTGGCACACACATTTGCAAATTAAGGGTTATTAAATCCACAAGAGCTGAAAACCTTGATTGCCAACCTTCATTAGCAGATTTAATTCTCTCAGTTGTGTGAGTGTTGGTGTCATAAGGCAAATCCCAAGTGTCTGCTTACGCAGTTCTGCTGTTACGTCTTTAAGAGCTATGAAAACTGAAGCTACTCTGCTCATGCAATTTTCTATATTTCTAGAAAATAAAAATCTTAGTTTCCGGTTATCTGTATGTAGTCTGTTTCTCCTTTCTTTACTCCCTCTCTCCCCTTATCTCTTTCTCCCTACCTCGTCTTTCTCTTTCTCTCTCTATTTCCCTTCCTTCCTCCCTTCTTTTCTTCCTCAGCTCTGAATGTAGCCAGAAGTCCCCTTGCTCTTTGATTTCAATCCAGTGATAAATGACTTTGGACTTCCAGTCTTGAAAACTATGAAAAAGTATATTCCTGTTGTTTTAAGTCACCACGTTTGTGGTAATTTGTTATAGCAGTCACATATACTAATCCAAACACTATAGTCATCTTTTCCCATAGAGATTATTTTAAATTTCCTTTTAGCATTAATTCCATTGGCTAGACTTCTAGAAGTGGAACTATGGCTGAAAATACATGACTACTTTTTAGGTCTATAAATATTATTAAGTTGATTTTTAAAAAACTATTTATATACACACCAATAATATAAGAGAATGCCTATTCGCTGTACTCTCTCCATAACTATTTTCATTAATTTGAGTGCATGCTATTTTGATATAGAAAAATAGCATTTTAATCTTGTTTTAATTTATATTTCTTTGCTTGTTAATGAAGACAAATATTGTGCCATATATATTTGGTTATCAATGTTTTTGGTGTGTGGTCAAAATAACTTTTTAAGAAAAATTGATATCTATCATCTATTATATGTATATATATGTATCATTTCTTTCCTACAGTAAAAGTACTAAACCTTTGTTTCTTAACTTTGCTTAAAGTATCTTACTTTATTATTCACCAGCGTATTTAGGTCTTGTTTTTTTTTAAAGGGGTTGTGCAGTACTTTTATCTGCACAAGACAAAGTTGTTGATCTTTTCTTTGGTACTTTTTTTCTTTTGCTTCTAAACTTGAAAAATTCTCCCCCTGCTAGAAGCCGGATAAAAAGTAAATTCTATTTTCTTTTAGATTGTCTGTGGAGTGACCTCATATTTAACTCTTCTACATGCCTGAAATTTACTTTTGTGTATGGAACAAAGTGAAGAACTAAATTGTGTTTTTACACAATGAAACAATGCCAGTTGTTGTACCAAGTATTGAATTATCAGTTTGTTCTCCACTGTTTCGTAATGCTTTTTTGTTGTGTATTAAGTTCTGCTATATAATAGTGTTAGCTTTTTCTCTATACATTGTGTTCCTCTGATCCAACTACCTATTATTATATTGCTATTATACAATTTTAGAGGCTGCATTTTGAAATTTGCTTTCAAACAAATTTTTATTTTTGGGGTAGGTCTCATTACCATCCATACTACTATTTTTGGAAAGTGTTTCTTTGCATTTTAATCTTTAAGTGGCATTTCAAAAACAGTTTTAAATAATTTTATCTTTAAAAATAAACTCATAACTTTCTCTACAACAGAAGGTATAGTCACAGATGCATAAGTGTTTATAAATATTGCTAAAGAATAACTCCTCCCCCACTTTTAGTCCATTTTTGTACTATGTAGATTTTTCCATTTCCATTTAGAAAATTACCAAATCCAAGAACTGTAGCCTTTCTTCTTTTAGTGAACAAAATTATTGACATCATTCCCCTAAACTTGTTAAGTAGTATCTGTTTTGAAAGGCTTTAAAATATCTGGTGAGGTAGACGGTTCCTCTCCTAGTACCCTGAATAGAGCAGGGTCTTGCAGGGCTCTGCTTTAAGTTTTCAAAGCTGCTGAGCTGTACTTGATTTGTGAACTCTGAAAGCACATAGCACTTCAGTAAGAATTAGGTCAGTGGAGAATTTTTACGCATACAAGAAACCGCCCACTCCTACATATCACTAAACATCTAGTTACAACTTTAAAAATATAACTACATACTTAACATTGCCTGGTAGAGTTAGCTGATCTACTTGACTTCTCCTGTTTATCTCTTGGCATACTTGCATACTAATCCTAAGGAGTCATCTATTCGTGTATATCAATGTTATTTATCCCACATCTATTTTTGTCTTTATGAGCCAATGCAAGGAGCACAAAGCTAATAATGACACTGACCCTGTTTTTAAGAAGCTCAGACACAGTAAGAGAAGCAAACAAGTAAACAATTACAATGGAACCCTGAGATAACAACTTACTTCCTTCAAATGGAGTCAGTGAAGGTTTTTATCTTGAGAAAAAGGCAGGGCAGAAACCACAGGAATCCCTCCTCCTAACCCAATGTCATTCTGTTTGAAATAACAACTGGTACCTCCTATAACAAAAACACAATATGATGAAAATTACAATAGACTGTGGGAGCATAGAGAAGGTAATATTTAGACTAGGCCCTAAAGAATAAGCGTTGTTTTTTTAACTGTAGAATAAAAGGGAGTTATTTCAGTAAAATGGAACGTGAGGCTATGAGCAAAAATAGAAAGTTCTGGGAAAAGAAACTACTCCAGCTTAGCAAAAGTGTAGAATTTCCATTATGCACACATGTGAAAATGGCAATGGACGGTGGTAAGTCATCAAAAACAAGTTGGAGATAGATCATAAAATTCCTTAAATACCTTTGGTTTTTTATGTTGTTGTTTTATACAATGTTTTATATATTGTTGAAAGTCATATTAGTCCTTAAATGATGAAACAATTCATTGACTCAGTCCTTACTGGCTTTCATTACCACCACTCCACTAAAACTATTATCGCCAAAGCCACAGTCTCCATGTTGCCAATAAGTGTTTTTAAAAGTGTTAAAAAATAATGTTGGTGGGTGTCAGTATGGTTGATTGGAGAGGATTAAGACTTTGGGCAGTAGTACTGGTTAGGAGATTCTTGTCACAATCAAAACAAGAAATGCTGAGGATCAGAAAGAAGGAATTAGCAGTGATAGGCTGATAATAGAATTATTTACAACATGAAAAGGAGAGAAACCTGTAATTTTTGATTTGGGGAGAGTCGATGTTAATCTAGAATCATGTTGTAGTTCTTAGTTTGTTCAATTGCACGAGGAGGATGATCAGCTAGATGAATAAAGATAACGATTTCCAGGGTAGACAGTTGAATTTGAGTTGATTCTGGGTCATTCAGGCTGGTGGTCCTGCGTAGGAAAATGTGTCTGATTCTAAAGAGTAAGATAAGAGTTAGAGACACAAATTTGCCTATCTTCTGAATTTGTCAATATTGATTTTTCATTCTACTTCTGTTGTCATGAACATTTATATTCTAATGTATTTGTTCAAAGAGATAGTAATCCTACCCAATTTCTCACCATCAGTCAAAATTTTAAGTCAGTTTGTTGGTCATTCATAAAATTTAACCAGTACTCAACTAGAATTCAGTGAAAGGATTGAGTCCCACTTTGCTTGCTCTGGAATTTCTTTGGGAAAATCCATTTGTTGTCTCTTCTAGTTTTAGGTGGCTACTGCTAGTCCTAGTTTTGTTACATCTCTTTGATCTTTACTTCAAAGGTCACATGGTTTATTTTCTCTTCTATCTGTTCCTCTACATCTGTTTTAAAAGACTTGCAATGTATTTAGGATCACCTGGAAATCCAATATAATTTCCTCCCCTGAGGAGCGTTAATTGATTCATATTTGTGAAGACCCTTTTTTTCTGAGAAGGATACCTTCACAGCGTCTAAGGATTAGGACTTGAATATCTTTGGAGAACATTTTTCTGTTTATCCCATATGTACGTGCATTAACTCCCACAAATATTTATGCAATACACTGCACAAGGTATGGGAAATACAGTGGTAAACCAGGACATTAATCTGCCCTCAGGGGGCTAGCTTACAGTTTACTGGGAAATCAGATCCTAACTTAGCAGTTGAAGACTACAATGAGGAGGAACCTATGGAAGTAAGGGGGACCTGGTTTTGATGGAGTTAGAAAGGGAGACAAGGACATGTCATCTGTATTTTGAAAATTAAGTAGGTGTTGACTAAAAGGTGACATGGGGGGAAAAAGTTAACCATAGTTCTGTGTTTCACAGCACTTGAAAATATTTTATTTTTCCCTTTGCAGAATGCACTCTAATTTTTTATTTTTAGAAAATTATTTATTGAAGGAACATTGATTTATAATATTATATACACTTCAGGTATAAAGCATTATAAATCAATATCTGTAAATAGTACATTACGTTTGCCAACAAAAGTCCAATTTCCATCATTCCTCACAAAATTACACTCTCTTATTTTTTTTAAAAGATTTATTTATTTATACATACAAGAGCTGGGGTACAGGCCAGAGTCCAGGGTGGTGAGAGGATTCACCAGAGACGGAGTGGGGAGCACAACAGGAAGACTGACTGAAACACACTGCCAAGGGCAGCAGCCGGTGAAGCAGGAGAAGTCTGGTACATCATGTGGATCCCCTCCCTGGCTTGCGGCAGGGATCGAACTTGTGCTGCAGAGGCTGTAGTTTGCTTCATAGTGCGTTACTTAACCCACTGAGCCACCAGGGAGGCTCCACACTCTCTTATTTTTGAATCTTTGTTCATTGGGGGGGGGGGGGCTTTCCAATTGCTGTTACCTCTTCATGGAATATCTTTCTAGCTCTTTCTCAATTTTCAGATTTTAGCCTGCAGAGGCATGTTATTCTCTGCAGTGAAGCTTCTCCCAAGTGCTTTGTGCTTCCACAACACTCTTTAATTCCCTTGCCACAGCATTTACACTGGGTTCTATTTTTTTTTATATATATAATTTTTAAAAAAATTACATATATTTGACATCAATTGTAATCCCCATGCATTCCCCATCACCATCTCACCAGTGCACCATCACCTCGGTTCCCCGTGCTCTCATCTGCCCTCAACTCTTCCCCTCTTCCCTCCCCACCAGGTGTCCCCAGTTTGTCCTTCTCTTTTCATTTTTGGTTTTTATGTCTTTATTGTTATTATTATTGTTCTTATTCTCTTCCTTGATCTTTATTTGGTTCCCTTATATTCCTCCTAGGGGAGGAACCATCTGGTATTTTTCTTTTGCCTTCTGACTTACTTCGCTGAGCATCATCCCTTCCAGTTCCATCCATGTTCCTATGAATGCATCTAGTTTTTCATTTTTGATTGCTGAGTAGTATTCCATTGTGTATATGTACCACAGCTTCCCGATCCACTCATCTGCTTTTGGGCATTTAGGTTGTTTCCAGGTCTTCCCTATTGTAAAGAGTGCTGCTATAAACACAGGGGTGCAGGTATTCTTTTGAACCAGTGTTTTTGTGTCTTTTGGGTATATTCCTAGGAGTGGGATTGCTGGATCCTATGGGAGTTCCATTCTTAGTAGATTGAGGAACCACCATACTGATTTCCATAATGGTTGGACCAGCTTGCATTCCCACCAGCTACACTGGGTTCTAACTGCTTGTTTACTTGTCTATATCCTCCACCAATTTCGTACTTCTGAGAGTTCTTGTTTGTGTCTGTGTTTGTCACTACTGAAGTCCCCTTTCCTAGCCTGATGACTACTTGGCACATAGATTATGCCAATAAGTATTTGTTGAGTGACTGAGTGAATGAATATGAATGGCAGAGAACTTCTAACTGAGCAGCATTCATTTACCAGTCCTTTTTGCATTGATCTGTTGTTAATATCAACATACTTTACTAGGCTAAGTACTAGATTTGACACAGGTAATTCAGTGAGTTCAAGATGTGTTTTTTGGTTCTTCATTGTGTTACTATGTCACCTAGCATCCCTTGGTCTTTTTTTTTAAAATTCAGAGCTTGGGTCAAAGTAATTCTAAGATTCCTTTCCATCCTGCAGTTCCATGGGTCTTGCAATTTCCCAGTCAAACCTTTTTGTTGATCATGCATCATTGTCTCCCTTGGAGACCCCCTAGTAACCTCATAGGGCAGAACTCAAATATCTGCTGCTCCCACTTCTTCTCCAAAGCTGGCAGGACACCTGATTTCTCATCTACCTTTCACTTTGCAAACATAACTATTATGTGTACCACACCATGTCATAATTGTTTATGTGTTTCCTATGCTGCTTCCCTCCCCGCCCCATCACCCTTCACTGGAGTGGCAGTTCCATGAAGCAGGTATGATATTTTCATGTGTTAAATTTCTTTGTATCCCTACACCTGAGTGCAGTTCAAGCTTCAAGTAATAGCAAATGCAGTTGAATGATGTTTTCCCCTGCTCCCCCTTAGGGAGCATTTTAGGAGATGGTAAGGAAAAGGTGATGCTCCTAGGGCGTCAGTTGTGCAGGGGAACCAGCAGCGGACTGCAATCCTACACTTCACAGGACTGCTTTGTTCAGCTGTGCAAGTTCAGTCCAAATGGCTCTTCTGCTTAGATGTAATTCTCAATAGCTGGACTGACTGAGTTTGCTCAGAACAGGCAAGGGAGGTAGAGTGTACCTCTTAGTAGGAAATAACAACTATTAACCTTTTTGAGCTACCTGGATTCATTAAGTAATTTACGTTTAGTGAATTACTTAAATAGAACCTTAGTGGCCTAGAAAGTTAGCACATCTGCCTAAAAGTAAGCAATTTACTCTCCTCTCAGTATAGGATTAGTCCTTAATGGCCTCTTTAAATCTTAATGACTTCCTCAGAGTGTGGAATAGTGTAGTCTTTTATGGTATTCTAACTTAAGCATTTCAAATCAAATCACACATATTTATTGAGCTCAGTGCAAAGCTTCTTTGCTGTGGGGCATACAAAGATGAATCAGACATAGTTGCTATCTAGGAGAATAGAATCTTACTGGGTACACAAGACAGATGTGTGGTAAATTAAATAAAAATACATGATTTAAGGACAATTTGAGCTCACTGAAAAGATTTCATGAGACAATAAATGATTAATTGGCAGATTAGCTATCCAGACTACGTATAGGAAGCATTCCAGAGAGCAGGGAGAAACTTTTAGATTGTGCACAGCTTTATGAAGAAAAAACTAGTTGAATTAGGCCTTCAAGACCTTTCAGGAAGTGAGAAGGACTTTATATGATATGGGATAGGACTGTGGAATGACCTGTTTTTTACCTGGGGTAAAGGAAGCAGTATCAGAAACCTGTAGATAGTAGGTTGTCTTAGACTATTTAGGCTGCTCTAAAAAATACCACAGACTAGGTTGCATATAAATAACAGAAATTTATTTCTTACAGTTTTGGGGGCTAAGTTTGAAATCAGGATGCTGGCAAGGTTGGACACGGGTCCCCTTCTGGGAGAAAGACTTCTATTATGTCCTCACATGGCGAACAGACTAACAGAGTTCTCTTTCGTCTCTTAGCTAAGAGCATTAGTCTTAATCATGCGGGCTCTGTCCTGACAGCTTAATCACTTCACAAAGGTTCAGCCTCCTTCTACCATCTCACTGGTTATTAGAATTTCAACAGATGGATTTGGGGGTGACACAAACAAATATTAAGGCATTATATTGGTCAGCCAGAATCGGACAGGGAATTGTTCGAAGAGTTCTTTTTGAAAGACAGTGTCTGGGGGGGGGGAAACTGACAGCTAATCACATGTGAGAAGGTTTGGGCAAGAAGTCAGTATCAACAGGTCTGAAGGAGAAAAATGTCGAGATAATTGACTGCACATACGTAATTATTAATTATAGCAACAATGACAATTAACTAACCATAATGGCTGTAGCGGTCATCAACAATTTTTCAATCTTTGCATAATGCATCTCATTTCTTGTATTAGTTTCTCATCTTCACTGATTTGTAGATTGGGTACTATTATAATTTGCATTTTACAGATGGGGGATATTGAGACATTATGAGTCTATAAGTAGATGATACTTGCCAGTCAGATGACATGAATAATTTCTCTTCAAACATAGTACCAGTATCTGAGCAAAGGTTACTTTAGGAAACTTCCAGTCCTGTCTGACTCTGAGAATTCATCAGGATGTTAGGAGAAGGGTTAATACCCAAGTATCTTTAAGTTGGCTCAAATGATTTATTCACCATTATCCACCCATGAATATAAGCCACTACCACCCAGTAGTATTTGTGTCATTTGGCCTGAATTACTCTGACTCTTCTTCTGCCTATTCTGTTCTATCTCTGAGACCACTCCCTTAATTCTTGCTTCTAGCTTTTATATTGGTCTTTGGACTTGTTCTCTCCACTCTTAAAACCAGGTATTCACCAGTGTACTTTGACTTTATTAGGTCTTGATTCTTAATCTGCTAGACCATTGCTAGCAGGAAGTTCTAGTTTCCATTTCCAAACCCCCAGCTCAGTTTTGTGAGATCCAACTCCACTTACCCATAATTCTGCATAGGTCAACCCTAGGCCTCATTCCTTAATATTTCCCCTACATGGTGGGAAGGTTCAAGTATGAAAAGAATTTGATTTATATTTGGGAAACAATGAGATTGGCCAGAGCAAACTTCTTCAGAGGACAGAGGTAGACAAGCCTGGAATAGGCCATTGAGATCAAGATGGGGAGGGTCTTTTATCTTGAAATGCAGCATTTCTAGCAATGCTGTAGAATGTGAAATGAACATAAAGCCAACACAGCAATGTGTTTAGGACTATGTTTGCAAAATTAACATCTCACATGAGATCTATAACAGGTAAATTTTTCTTTCCAGTTCTAAGGAATACATACAGTCTCCTGATACCTTAGAATCTCTTAAGGGGTTCTTCCTTAGGTTCCGCTATATAAAATGAAGATTGCAAGGCCATGTTCCCAATCTCCTAGATCAGAAACACTTCAATATTGGAGGTAGTAGTAGATTTTCAATTCATAGCTCAGGTGATTGTGCTAACCTAATTTTTAATAAAAGGAAATAAATACTATAGTCATGCAATCAGCCTTCACAGGAAACTAGGAACTTTTGTGATTCAGGGTGATACTTTTGTTTTTTTAGCTGTATTGTTACTTTCTTAATATATCACACTCATAACTCTCTTTTTATTCTCAGTCACAAGTTCTTTAGCTCTTACATTTTCCATTTCCTTGTGCCCTACTTGCTACCTCCTGATTTTTGCTTACTCATGGTTTCTACTTTCTTGCAGCTTCCATGATCTCCTGGCTTATGCATCGTGCCTTCTCTCAGGATTTCTGTCTGCTCTGCCTTTCCTGATGATTAAATTAGCACAAGTTAATGCTCATAGCTTTTCATGGTGGTGGTTGTTTTTATTTTCTCTCCTCATGAATAATTTTAATATTTGTAGGATTATTGAAAAAATAAAGCTGTGATTTCTATTTCCCAAGTTAGGTGATTAAACTCCCATATTCTCTCATTTCTCCATCGTGTTTTCTCTTCTCCCCCTAACCCTATGCATGAAATGCCCGGTATTTAAGTTCTGCAGGTGAAATAATCTGGTTTGTTTAACTTCTACTTTTTTAAGTGAAATATTCCTGTTGTTGAGTTCTCATGCCATGTCACAGGCCACTGCGACACAGCACCTTGAGTCCAGCACTCATCTGGGCTCAATTAACTGAGGCTGAAAAAGTCAATTCTCCTAAAAAAAATAAAGAAGCAAGAGCATGGGCTTCACAGTCTGCTACCTCACTGAGTGTATTTAACCATGGCCTTACAGTAGAAATAGAAAGGTAAGATTGAGCATATCACAAAAGTCACAACCTCCTACTTTCTCTATTCCAGGCAGGTTGCATGCACAATAAAGATTAACGAACTTTTATTTCAAATGCCAGCTAAAAACTAGACAATAAAGTTGTCTGAGGGAGTTCATAGATATCCAAAAATCACTGGCCTATAGCCTTTTCAGACTAGAGAATCAATTACATGAGAGATTCCTTGAGAAATCATGCATTGTTATTTGTAGTAAGCCTGTCAGTTCATTATTATAGACGGTACTTAAAATACAAGAAAGCTTGATTTATAGTTACTTGCTTTCTCACAGTTGATGTGTGATGCTGGTGCCTGTTGTGTTTATGAGATAAGGAAAATTTTTCAGCATGTGTCTGTGGTCATGTTACAGGAAAACCTAAATGAGTAATTGTCCCTGAACACTAAGTGATACACATATTACATGAAGCATGAAACCCCTATTCGAAAAATAGTGCTCCTTGCCAGGAGGAGATTCAAGTGTATAGTCTATGAAGTCTCTTATGCTGGGATTGTTGTGAATACACACTATGTAGAAAGTGCCCAACTCATCAAATATTTATGGAGAATTTATTCTCTTCCAGGGATTATGTGTCAGTCATGGGCAAGATAAAGTCCCTCTCTCTTAGAACTCATCTCTCGGTGGAGGGAGCAGAAACAAGTAAAATGTTTTCAGACAGAGGAAACAGTCTCAAAGATGGCCTCCCTGGTGGCACAAAGGGTTGAGTGCCTTACTGTGGCGATTCCACACCACTGCAGAGCAGGTTCGATCCCCGGCCCGGGAGGTGACCCACATGGCACAGCAGACCTCTCCTGCCTTGCCAGCTTCTCCCCTCAGCAGTGTATTTCTGTTAATCTGCCTATTCTGCTTCTCATTCTGTCTTTGGTGAATCCTCTCACCCCGGCACCTATGGCCTGTACCAAGTTCTTGTATGCATAAATAATTTTTTTTTAAAAAAAGGGTGGGAGACATAATGTGAGCTGAGACAAAGCTAAGGCCTGGATGACAAGCAAGAGGGGAATTTACTTAATGCTGTGGAAGATGTATATTAATGCAACACTTTGGTATAACGTATGAAAAATTGAAGACACACATCTTCATGACTGAGGAGTCCTTGCCAGGTATATACAGAACTGCCAGCATGTTTGGGCCAAGAATTATGTAGAAGGATTACTCTTCTACTTACATACTCAGTAATGATGTTCACATTTGTGCTAGGAACATAGCTCAACACTCAGGGTGGGGGTTGAATGCA
This sequence comes from Galemys pyrenaicus, assembly GCA_019455555.1. Lineage (NCBI taxonomy): Eukaryota > Metazoa > Chordata > Mammalia > Eulipotyphla > Talpidae > Galemys > Galemys pyrenaicus. The sequence goes on along the minus strand of JAGFMF010011395.1, from coordinate 6,426,170 downwards.
TTGTACAGTGATTCTGACTGCTATTGATTTACTGAAAAAAAAAATGTATTGCTCCAACACCTACAGTATTTCACAGATTTTTAATCTCCAACTGAAAAAAGGCCGAATGTCCATCCACAATAGAATGCATAATTGTGTTGCTTCATACAATGGAATACTTTTCAGCAATGAAAATGAGTGAATTGCATCTACATAAGACTCATGAATGAATCTCACAAACACAAGGTTAAGTGAAATAGGTCAGACATAGAATAACACACAGTGTATGATTCCATTTATTTGAAGTTTAAAAAGGAGGCAATGCTAGATTCTAAGGTTTAAGGGATGCAAGCCTAGATGATAAATTTTAAAGCAATCTGGGGGCCTCCCTGGTAGCACATGGGATTGAGCCCTATACTGTGGGGCTTCCACAGCTACCGCAGCACAAGTTCAATCCTCTCCCAGGGAGCTGACCCACAGAGCACAGCAGACCTCTCCTGCCTCTCCCACTGCTCCCCTCAGCAATGTACTTTAGTCGATCTGCCTATTCTGCGCCCCACGCTATCTCTGGTGAATCCTCTTACTCCCCGCCCCTCTCGCCTGTACCCCAGGTATATACATAATAAATTAAATCTTTTAAAAAATAAATAAAAGCAATCTGGGAGGTGATTTCAATATAGGGTAGGATAGATAGCTACTATCTATAACTACTATCTATCTACTACCTATAACTATTGGACGGTTGGGGATTCAGGACTCAGAAGTGGCAGGTGGGAAGCTCTGGAGTCAGCTGATCTTCTAGGATAGTAAACAATATCTACTAACTTGCAGAGTGACACCCCGCCCCCCCATCCCAGTAGTCTTCATTGACCTGGGTTTATTTAGATAGATCTTGCATTTGCAACACTTCATTGAACTGTACATTGTTATTTTGTGCATGTAATTGTTTGTTATATTTCACAGAAGAAAAAAAGTTATAAAAGCACGACCCACACATAATTTGAGTACTACCTATATAACAGAATGAAAACAAAATCAAAGCTTACTGTAAAAAATGATGACCAATGTGAAGATGAAAATAAATTATTAATTAGATGTTTTATATTGTTTATAATAGTTAAGTGATCCAATATAAATATGATTTTTATTTGAAACATCAGTCCTCTTCTTTGTTTTCTTTTATTTGCCACCTCACTGTTAACCTGGGAAAGATGCTCATGAGTGATTTTTTCTTACCTTAAACCATACTGTAATGTATTGTAGTTATTAGATTAGCAACAGGAATGAAAAAAAACAATGTTTTATATAATAACCTTCATGCTGAGAATGCCTAGAGGCACTGTATGGAGTAAACATGGATAGTGAATAACCTTGAGCAAGTTTTGCCATTATTATGCATTGGAAACTCTATACATATCAAATAAGGAAATGTTGGCCAGAATGCAAGGCTTTTGCCATTATTAATAATTATTTCCAAGTCTACAAGGGGCGCATATATAATAAAACACCATGCTGAAATAACAGAGGTCAACAATCATAAAGAAGATTTACTGTCCACTTATCTTCTTGATAATAATGCTCATGTTTGTACTAACATCAGGATGCTTACCACTAAGCATCTGGCAGTGGGATGGCAGTGACAGCTATTGATTCCTGAATAACTTAATGTTTAATCTACTATTATGCATAGAACTGCCAGCATGTACCTCAGCCCCATTTCAAAGGAAAACCTTGCATGTTTTCTTTCTGTTCGACTATAAAATCTGTAACTTATTTTTTCCTGTGTGTGTTTGTGTGTATGTGCATGTATACATATGTTTTTATGAGAAAATACACTCTAACTAGAGTTTATGGTTTAAATTGCTACAAATATAACAGTCTGTCCCACTCGGTCATTTTCCTCCTCTTCAGACATGGACTTGAAGCTCCCTAAGACACAGGTGAGCTGACGTGCATTAGGAACCCGGAGCCCTCTCAGACAGAAAGGATTGAGATATATCACACAGTTGGTGACATTGTGAAGGAGAGGATGTGTTGGGATACCTTATGAAAATTTCGTTGATTCTGAGTAAGGTTTCCTGGAAGAGTAGGTTATAAAAACTTCAATGATAAAATTGTGAGATAAAATTACTACAGAAAGTAAGTCTTGAAATCAAAGGATTGTCTTGGGAATAGAGATAGATGGTCAAAGAAGGATGCAGTTCCTATACAGACATCAAAGCATGTCTAGATCTACACCAAGATCACAGATTTGACCCTGGGAGGTGTTTAAGTGGCTGATCCTAAGGACTTCAGTGCAAAGAACCCAAGCCACAAAATGCTTTTCCTTTCTCATTCTAAGAAGATCTGCGCAGACCAGCCAGGAACCTGCACTAGAGTGATGGCTGACTCAGCTCTCTTGATTTAGGGTCGATCAGTACTGTTTCTGTGTGAAGAGAAGCAACAACAGAAATAAATGGAAAATTTCTGCAGATGGCCATGGAAAGGGTCTTAGCCAAAGCTGCTGTTCTGGAGAGCGTGGTCCATGCAACAGCAGCATTGGCACCACCTGGAAACATTTTAGAAATGTGTGATTTTAGGCTCCACTCTAGATCTGCGGAAGCAAAATCTTGGAGAAGGGTGTTCAGCATTTTGTATTCTAACAAGCCTTCCTGGTCACTCAGAAACATCTTGAAGTTTGAGAACCACTTACCTGGAGCAACCAGCATCCAGTTGAGGTGACAGAATCCTTTAGAAAAACTGAGATCCACCAGGAGTGGCTCATTAGCTCTCATATGGTGGTGACCATGAGCTCTGGTACCTTTGACAGTGTCAGAATTTAGAGATAGGATGAGGGGCCTGTGGGCTGTCTCATGATGATAGAAAGCCCTGCCTGAGACCCCAGCCTCCCTTACTGCTGGATTTTCCAACAACCTGAAGGAGTTTTTCTGAATTCTGGCATAATAGGATTTGAGAGTAGACAAGTTGTAACTCTAGAGTCCAGAGGTAAGTCTGGCAGTCTGGAGACTCTGAGCATTTAAGGGAGAACTGTTTTTGACCTGTGACGATGGACCCCCATGGTTAAGTTGGCGTGGCGAAGCCCTGGGCCTGTCTTGTAACCTAAACCATAAGAGGAGATGCCCATAAGGGGAGCTGTGTTTTCACTTATTAAGTTACATTTTTCAGTCACTTTCCTTCAAACTGTTGAAACTTTAAACATTTTTGTTGATCAATTCAAGCATCCATACCCTGAGTGACGTCTTCCTGACTCTAAATTGGCATCTCTAAGATGACCCTTCGTCTACTGGCAAAAAAGGTAAACTTGCCGCCTTTATTCTCTCAGGAAAATAAAATTGAAGTCAGCATCACATCCTCAGGAAGAAAACTTAGTACTTATTACAAGAAGACAGGGCTCCTCTTACACTTGTAAATGGCTTATAAGAGTTAACATATTAAAGATGTGAAGCAGTATGAACACTATATTAAGATCTAGCATAAACCATGCAAAGTTAAGCTGGAAAACGTTGAGGAAACAAAAGGCATTTGTAGAAGGTCTCTCTTGCCTTTATTTTTAAATACTTTGTGCAAATTCTTTCTCACATAAGGAAGATTGAAGAAAAAGTTAATTTCTCATATCTTAATTATAAAACCACATCTGATGTAAAAGAAACGTTGTTAGGACTAAGCTTAGCACCATTATTTTGTATTTCATATTCTCATTAATTCCTCTCGTTTCCTCCAGCTGAAGAGCATATTACATCATCTCCATATTAAAGGACCACAGGAAGCTATAGACTTTTCTGCAAAAATTTTTGAAACTGTGGAAATAGCCATACTCATAAATCGATGGTGCTTAAAATGATCGTGAGCTGTAAAATCTTACTTTAATGGTTCTTAGCATATAAATGAGACAGAAATTTGTTCTAAGCAACTTATTGCTATTCTGGCACATCTTCAGTGGGAATGTGTAATTCTCTGACTATATATCTGATTGGCTATATGATATGGTATGGAAGAACTTAATAGTGTATTTCTTTATCTAGTGGCAGTCTAGATAGTCTCACTAGTAGTAACATTGATTTTTTTTTTCAGAATCACCAGTATTCCCTTGCTGTGTATAACTGTGACTTGAAATATGATGTAACCCCAAATCTATGTAACTTTAGAATAATGTGAGAAGCTTTTCATATCTGCATGTACTTGTATTCCCATCTTTGGAAATTTTGATTTAATAGATCTTGGAAAGAACTTAAGAAACTAGGTTTAAAAAAAAATCTCAGATGATTCTCCTATTAATAAGAATTGACAACCACTGAATTTATCATTGATTTATCTACTTATCTACCTATCTACCTACCTATCTACCTACCTACCTACCTACCTACCTACCTACCTACCTATCTATCTATCTATCTATCTATCTATCTATCTATCTATCTATCTATCTA